>CATIWK010582444.1:0-10581 GCA_949634005.1 Mallotus japonicus
AACATATTAAGAGTAAATATATATTTTTTATGTTAATTAACAATTCTTTTAGATGAAAAGGAAAAATAGCTTACAGAATTAAATTTAAGGAAATTTTAATTTATTTTTAAAAGAGATAGACCGAGAAATAATTATGGTCTCACAGGACTAATTAGAATTATCCCTAAAAAAATTAACAGACAAATAACAGACAAAGAAAAATTTAAAAGAAAAATAAGAGACAGAGCTGCATTATTGCCAAATACAATGAACATGACTAAGCAAGTCTTCACCTAACAAGACTAATTATAGTAGTCTAGTTTTTTTTTTTTTTTTATCATAAATCAAATTGTTAATTCTCAACACCACAAGAGATGGAGATAAGGAAGATGGGGTTTGATCCATTGTCTCTTTAAATTGAATGTCCACACATTTTTACCACTTGAGCTACTTATGGGGGACAAGACCATCTGGTTGATTTGCTTTGCTTTGCCACAACACGATTGAACCTAGGGTAGGAATTGGTGTTAACGAGTTATAAACGGATTGTATGGAGACAATATTATAATAAGAATATGACCAATCTGAACACAATTTGTTTTAATTAATTTTGTCAAAACTATAAAACCAAACATGAAGATATTTAATTAACAAGTTAGACAACGATCTGTATAGCCCTTTATAACCTATACAGTTCTTAATGTGTTTACACAAGTTACAAATACGATAAGAACATGTTTTAACATGCCTTAATAGATTTCACTTTTAAATTACAAAATATCTTAAAAAAATCAAAATAATATGAGGTTCTAATGTTTAAAATTCAAATCCTAAAGAGTAATTAATATTTTAAATTATTTGTATTTATGCATAATTTAAATAATATTAATTTAAATTAATATTTTATTTTATTTAATATTAATTTAATAAAAAATATATAATTTTATTATAAATATGTAATTCTCATTATATTTAAAAATATAAATTTTTTACTTAATAATAAATTAGTATTATATAGTATCTATTTAAAACTAATACTTAGTATAAATCTAATTATTCATATCAAAATTACCTACTTTCGATGATATTAAATTATCAATAATAATTTACACCAAATTTATGTAATTTTTTAATATTCATATTAATTAACTCTAAATTATATAACTTTAATTTTTCATTATGCTTCTTTACTTAATATTAAATTAAATATCATATAACATTTACTTAGTATTTAAATTATCTTTAATCAGTAATAATATTTAATATGAATACTAATTTACACAATAAATTTAATTAATAATAATATTTACTATGAATGCTAATTTACACTATGAATTTAATTAATAATAATATTAATATATATCAAAACTATGTATCTCTGTAACACAATTGATAATACTAACTTACACCAAAAATACATAATTCTATTATAAATACATAAATTTTCATTATATTAAATAATTTAATTTTGTTTAACAAATATCGAAGTAGCATTGAATAATAAAACTCAATAATTTAAATTTTTATATATGTTATTGTATTAATGTATCATATATATACACATGTGTAGGCGGCGGGGTTTAGCGCGCGCCCAAGTGTTGGCGACCACGGCACTGTGTTGGGCCTTCGGCCCGCGTGAGAAATACGACATAGGTCTAAAAAGCCTACTCGAAGATGGAGTCGCCACCCAGGTGAAATCCGGGACACTTTTACAGCAACTGGATTCCACGGAGGTTCCCAGAAGTCGTCATCAGAGAACGGGTTCGGAAACTGGGTATGGACGTTTGAATGTCCACCCGATCTTGCGATCGGCCTCCGTTTGTGTTCGTGTTTTATTATCTTTTGATTATTCAATTTTTTCTTTGTTAACATGCGATTTGGATTGCCTTCAATCAATGGTTCAATTTTACATTTAGTTCAAGTTTGCACATTATCCGTGTTCGTGTATATTGGTCCCGTTGCTCACAAAAGTAAACTTAATATACAATCATACATTCCAAATAAACGGGGAGGGAATTAGGGATTACATCGCTTAGAATGAACAATTAACTAATTAAACTTCTTAAGAACTACTTAATACAAAACAGTGATTAGAGAATCACTCTTAAGAATCCCTGCAACACAAATATTCACCCTTTCCCACACGCGGGGAACTTGGTTGGTTAGCTCACAAGTGGTAACCCCAAACAAGAATTCAAACAATTCATAAATATATACACAAATACACAAGTAAGCGTAACATTCTTCTTCACATAACACAAAAAATAGTGAAAACATGAACAAACACGTACGTACAACATCATAAAATGAAAATTAACACATGCATAGGATAAATACAAAACAAGACATTACAAAACATAGGAATAAGCATACAGGGACCATGCTAGAGGCGGAACAGGGCATCTATCGCTCTGTTCAAGTGGCGATCGCCACTTGGCTCTCTGGTCAAGTGGCGATCGCTTGGTTGCAGGAGGCGGACGCCCCTTTAGGAGGCGGTCACCTCCTCAAGAGGCGAATCAGTCTCATCAGGCGGCGATCGCTGCTAGGCACTCTGGCCAGGTGGCGATCGCCTCCTGAGGAGAGAAGATCGTCTCTTGAGGAGGCGGTCGCCTCCTTCACAGGGCGAACCGAGCTCTGCTGCACACTAAGCTTACTTATACACTAAGAAAACATGCATGCATTCATCTGAGACTCTAAGCTACTCTAAAAAATCGATAAATCACATCATAAACATGTTATATCACATAAGAATTACGTTTAAATCATGTTATAGCAAGAAATTCAAGAAATGAATCAAATGAACATTAGATGCTTTGATATTTAAAGGACAAGTGAAGAGATTTACTAAATGATGCTTTTCTCAAAGTGATTGACCCTCAGAGATCGAATGAGCTTTGATCTTTGCTCTGATGCAAGAAGACTCCTCTTCTCCCTTGAGAATTGACTCCTAAGTTTGTTTCTCTCTTCCTCTTCTAGGAAAAAATATCCCCCTCTTGCTCTTCAGAACTACCTCTTTCCCTCTTCCCTTCTGGTTTCTCTTCTTCTCTTTCCGTAAAAACGAGCTCTAGCCCTCTCCAGAAATCAGATCCCCTTCTCTCTTCTTTCTTTTCTCCTCTTATACACCTTCAACCACCCATCAGCTCCCACTTCTTTTCCCACTCCCTAAGTCCTCTTCTCTCCACTCAAATTCTCTCAAAAGGCGCACTTTTGAGTGCTGGAGCAGGAGGTTTGGTGTGGGGGACCCCTTTTTCTTCTCATTAAATGCTGCAATTAATGCAGCATGCAAGTGGGGTCAAGAGGCGATCGCCTCCTCTGCAATTAATGCAGCATGCAAGTGGGGTCAAGAGGCGATCGCCTCCTCGAGGAGGCGATCGCCTCCTTGCCAAGAGGCGAGCGCCCCTTGGCCGGGAGGCATCGCCTCCTGGTCCCGGATCCGGACGGACCGGGCCGATTCGGTGGTTAGGGCTTGAGCTTGGCGGGCCATACACTTCTAAGTGGATTCTCAAGGGATTTAGACTCTCTTTCTTGCATTCAAGTCTTGTTCTCATCATCGGGCTTGTTGCGAGCCGGCTAAACCGAGCAACCACAGTCCGTCCCCTGGTACGGGCCGACCGAATCGGGTGTCTACAACATGCTAAATTTGAATGGGGTTAATACGTGTTTAAACGGATTAGACGGGTTCAATTCGTATAAACACAATCTTATTTATATTTTATATGGATTGATCCATTTATAACCCAACTTGTTTATAGTAAACTCAAATCCATTTAATTTTGTGTCATGTTGTATTGTTTTAAACATGATGGTGTCACAAATTGCTAGCAATAATTGAAACCAAAGGTTCTTTCAAAAAAAATATTGATACCAAAGAACTATGTATATACATAGATGATTGAAAGCCAAGCCTTTGATAAATAAGCAAGAACGTTCTTGCTTATTTAACAAATGGAACCTGAATCATGATCGTCCCTCGCCAGAGCCCTTGGGAATTTGACCCTGTTTAATGGTAGTAGCTTGCAATTATACATTGCGAAGTTTTAAAAATGACCAAAACACATAGCATTTTATTAAATATACAATTTATTTTTTTTAAAATATAGCGTTGACAAATAAATCTTTTTTAAATAAATATTTTTCTCATGTACAAACAATAATTTAACAACAACTTGATAATAACCACAAAAATAACTACAAATATAATTACCAATAATAATTAAAAATATTTTTGATTTTTTGGTTGTTGTCTAGTTGTTTGGTTATTTTTTTTAACAAATTTGGTTATTGTTGGGTTGTTGTTATTCATTAATTTTTCTAGTCGTTGTTAGGTTGTTATTTAAGGCTGTGGTATTTGGATTTTTTTGTTGTTGTTGTCTTATTGTTTGGTTGTTGTTGAGTTGCTGTTACTTTTTTTTGGTTTTTTAAATTGTTATTTGGTTGTTGTCAAGTTGTTGTTGTGAGGTTATTATTTTTAGTTTTTTTATAGTTGTTTTCTGGTTGCTGTTGGGTTATTGTTGCTTTTTTTTTTTTGGTTTTTTTTGTTGTCGTCAAAAAAAAAAAAAACAATATGTATTGAACTTTCATAGTGAAAAATCATATATTTCACTTCTAAAAATTTTAACTCACTTATTTACTCAAAAATTTGTGATATTTAAAAAAATCAAACAACTAAAAGTAAAGTAAAATATAACCTAAAGTAAGAAAAAAAAAATGAACAATAACCTGACAATAACCAAAAGAATTTAAAAAACAGCAACAACAAATTGACAACAACCAATTTGAGTAACTCTATTTGCTTCTGTTTTATAAAGTATAAACAAAGTAGAAAATAAAAGTTATATTTTAATAAATTTATTGTGTTAAAAAATAATATAAAATTATGATAAAAAGATATGTCTAAGTCTTCAACTACTGCAACAAGACATGGCAAAAAATACAACCTGAAAAAAATTTCAAAAAAAAAAAAAAAAACACCTGCATCAATCCCTCCATTAGTAAGTTTTAAGAAATTTAGGCCAATGCTGCTACTACTACTATTACAAGTGCATCGGCATTAATGGTTTCTTTTTGTTTTTTTATTTCTTTATATCTCTATCTCTTTGCTAGTTTGATTGGTTCGTAGTTGTTAGTAGCAGTAGCAGCAAGTATTAGTTCTTTAAAAAGACCTGTTATATGAAATACGAAGTAGTTAAAGTTGAAAAAAAAATAATTGACCATAAATTTAAAACTTTTAATCAAAAGTCAGTGCATATAAGCCAGTATGCCTAAGCTAACAACTGGTACAATAATTTTATTGGTTGAGAAAAACATTTATCATGATATTTTGTAAGAAAGTTATCAATTTATGATATTTTTAAAAATTGGTGATATTTCGAAAACAATACAATATTTTAAAATAAAATTGTGATATTTTAAAAAAATCATGATATTTAAGAGATATTGACTATTATTTACAATATTATAAAAATATTGTGATATTTTATGGTTAAAGTATGGTTTTTTAGTGATTTAATGTGATATTTTTAAATAAATATTGAATTTTCATTTTAATATAATTTAAAATACTATTACATTTTTACTAGTGAGAGAGCAGTCAAATGGTAACTTATCTTTAAGGGCACCCTAGGTTTAATTTTTGTCGTAGTCGATTTGTTGTGCAATCATCGAAACTTAGGTCATATGACCTCCTTATTAAAAAAAAACTATCTTATTTTTATAATATATAATATTGTATATTTCTAAATAAATCATAATTTTTAATATGTTATTGATGAAAATTAGAAATTATAGTTTAGAAATTTAATAAATTAATACTCTTAATATTTAATATTTCTCAATCCATCCTATATTAATTATTAAACGGTGGATTATAAAATATATGCATAAATTCCTTAGTA
Organism: Mallotus japonicus; assembly: GCA_949634005.1. Classification (NCBI taxonomy): domain Eukaryota; kingdom Viridiplantae; phylum Streptophyta; class Magnoliopsida; order Malpighiales; family Euphorbiaceae; genus Mallotus; species Mallotus japonicus. The sequence goes on from CATIWK010582444.1 coordinate 5,874, forward strand.
ATTTTTGCTCCATTTAAAAGCTGAATTATTATTTTTGGGACATTTTAGAGGTTCAAAACAACTTCAAATTAAGGCTTCAAGTATGTATAAGTATCTTACAAAGAAGTGTCACAAATAGAAGAAGACATTTAAAAAATTGCAGAACAAAAGTATCTTACAAAAAAGTATCAAAAATGTTTCTTTTTCCAATGAAAGATGCCAGGTCCGTATGTGGATATGAAGATCTCAACAAGAAGAGGAATTGCAACAACATGAAAATGGTAACCGGAATACTAGCCAACAACACAGTCGGAATGATAAGGTTGAGATTTCCGTGCAGCATTATTATAAGAGTAGCACAAAAGGACACCATCATGGCTGCAATGGAGATAAAAAGTGTGGAGAGGCCGATGATCATCTTTCTAGGCAATGATATAAGAAAATCTTCTTCAGCGTAACGCGACGTTAGAACTCCTAAAAATGTTATGACAGAAGTTGATGAAGCAAATAAAGAAATTGCATCAGATATTATGAACGCCTTGAATGAATTTTCATGCTCAAATATTGGATAGCCACTTTCTTGATCGTTACCACCAGGAACAGCAAATGCTACCGCGAACATAATTGTGATTATAAGAGCACCTACAACGGTAGATGATCGTGCTGTCTCTTTCATCCATTTCTCTCCCTCTGCCATTAATTCCTTGTGCTCTTTTGCAAATAATTTTTTGGGTGTAACCCTTTCTTGATTGAGACATTGTTGAAAAGAAGGTGGCACAACACTTTCTACTTCCTGCATTTGAATCATTTAATGATTATAAAATAATAAAAATGTCTAGAAATGTAATCAAGAAAAAAAAATTATTTTTGTGATTTCATTTGTTATTTGTACTATCCATCAAGTTCAGAAAGAAAATCACCTTATACCATTGTAGTTCCCTTTGCATTTGTAAAGCAGCACCTGATATGCATTCAAGGGTATTTGATGGTGCTATCTGTTAAGGATAATACTTAGTTTGGATATTCTTTATCTTGTTATTATTCTTAGCGTAAATACTAGTTACAGCTGATAGACTTTGTCATTTGTTATTGTATTTAGTTCCAACTCTAACTCTTCAGCTTAGCTTGTATTATATATACCTGTATACTTCAGTTTCATAAATATACAAGAAAACACATTCCATCAATTATTTCTACACTATCATGGCTGCATGATGCAACAAATTATTTCTGTAACGATCAACTCTCCGTGACAACATTTGCTTTCTTTCTCCAAGAGCACTAATTATATGGTTGTAGATCTTTTCTTGTCGATTTCGAACAACAACATGAAGTATGTTCTGCAAATATTGATCTGAGAGGTCTAGTAGACTTGGATTGGCTTTAGTTATGGCAATAATAAATTCAATTTTCCCACTGTTAGCAGCCAAGAAGAATGCCCTATGCACTTCTCTTTCTTTGCGTTCACTTGCACTTAGCGTTGATATTGCTTTAGAAATGTGTTCAATAATTGCAAGAGCATAGGAATGCTTCAACTTTAAGTCATAAATTTGTTGGATCCCTTATTCATAAACAAATATAGTGAGGAAATCAAAATATAAATTTAAAATAACATAAGCATTGAAAAAAAATTGGAACCAACATGTGTTAGTTTATAAGTGAAAAGAAGGTTGCATTGATCCCTTAAATAAATTATTGTATTCGAATTCATGTGTAAAAAATAAATGTTGGGTGAAATTTATCCTTCTATGAATCTATTTAATTTGAACTTCAAAATAATCGGAACTTCCCTAATTACCCAATATCAAAAACATGAGATTAAAAAAAAAAAAAGAAGAAGAATTAGAGGCCTATGTTAGATGTTGTTATGCGGCATGTAGCTTGCTTACCAAAAAATGATAGGAATCTTAAACCCATAATTTGAAATTGATGAAACAACACTGTATAGAAAAAAAAAGAAAGAAAAATTAAACCAATATTATATATGTTAACAGTATATAAAAATATAATAGAGATGAGTGATAGAGACATGCCTCGTGCTAAATAGTTTCCATGTTGCATTTGCCTATTTTGTAGAATAATGGGTATTCGTACATCGTTTTTCGGAGAATTAGGCAGTTGTACTTGAATACCTTCAATGAAAAAGGAGTTTATGTATTTTATTATTATTGTTATTATCATTAGTACTGACTTTATTGGTATTAAAAACTATAATATTAATAATTTTTGTTATAAATTTGTTTTAACCTCTAAATTTAACAAAAATATAATAACGAGCAAATTAATCCGCGCTTCGCCGCGTGCAATATCTAATACATAACTAACTATCATTGAAACAATATAATTAAATAGTTGTATATAATTTCTCAAAAAAAAAAATATAGTTGTATATAATTAATATAATTAAACAGCTGTATATTAAAAAATTAAATTGAAAATGAAATTTATGTTTGTATATAATTTACAATCACAAAAATTAATAATGCGAAATACAACACAATTCAAATATTCAATTAACACAATTAAACAGTTGTATAATAAACAAAGTTCATATGATATTGGAGTGAACCCAGAACCATCACACTTATCAACTGGATATACCAAATTTCAAAGGACTAAAAGTGAATAGTATACTCATAATTATAATTACTAAAAGATAATTAATTACTTTTAATATATGGGCTCATGCCATAATTATTTATATTATTTAATTCAATACTTTTATAAATTCTTTTTAGGGAAAGTTCAAAACGTAAAAAAAAAAAATTACACCTTCTATCAAAATCTATAATTTTTGCGATAAAAAAATTATTTGATGAATAGTATTTTAGTCATTTCACTTTTGTTCAAAATATAAAAAATATATCTATGCGATAATAAATTAATATATCTGATTATAAATGATGATATAAAAAACATTTTATTAATAAATATATATATATATATATATATATATATATATATATATATATATATATATATATATATATATATATATATGTTGTGATATCTGAATGTCTATTAATATTTTCTATAAGTTGATTTCCTCTAACAAAATCTAAATTCACCGGTCCAAATCTAACATAATATAACCAAGAGCGAAAGCTATGGATCAAAACTAAAAAAAAGAAACGTTTTAATCATGTTTGTAATAGATTTGTTTTAAGATATGCGAATGAAGCTGCACATATTTATGCGAAAGTTGCTTATTCTATGTCTGATCCTCAAGTGTGGGATTCCATCCCAGACTTTCTTTATACTGTGTTAGCTCGTGAGGGCTATTGATGGCATATTATATTTATTTTCAAACAAAAAAAAAAAACTTCAGACATAAGGTTAATATAATAAAAAAAGACGAAAAAGCCACTCAAAACGGCAATGTCTCAAGGGCATTTTTGAGAAACAAAAACCAAGGATAAGACAGCACAATGAACGATACCTTTTTGGATGAATGTGGCTGGTAAACACTGTAAATAAAAGGGAAATAACAGGCCAATTTTGAAGATAGCAAAGGATGGCAAATAACGTAAATTATAGCAAAATCAATACCCAATTTAATAACTATTGGGAGTGAAATTAAATTTTGAGTTATATAGAGAGAGAGAGAGAGAGAGAGAGAGAGAGAGAGATTTGGCCAATTGTTTACTATTTTAACTCAACATGCTGTATTAAAAAGAAAAAAAAAAAGCAAATGGTGGCTTTTAAAAAAGATGTTTATATTCCTTCAAAAAAAAAAAAAAGATGTTTATATGTGCAATTTTTTAATCAATTTTAAGTGCAAAATTGTGTTAGAATTATGAATAAGTAACCAAATTAAATATTTTTGCCAAATTTTCAAGATTAAAATTTGATGAAAAATTGATTACATGTAAATGAAAAAAAAAAAGAAAAAAAATCGTGAAACAGGAAGAGATAGAAAGATACTAACAAGAGTAGATCCATCGTTTCCAAAATACCAGCTGACATCCACTGGGGAATAAATGAGGCAAATGAGCAACTGCCATCAAAGGAGTGTCAAAGTAGATTTCAAAATCGATTTTTCTTGTAGCCAGGAGTTGAGAGTCTGGAGACTGTTGGATCAGATCTAGTGCAACGTCTAGTGAAACATGAAAAGAAACAACAAAATATATATATTTTCAATAAAAAAATTATTATATATTTTCAATATATAATTAATGAAGGGGCAAATATTATATGCATGAGTGGTGACCAAATTTTGTATTTATTTTAATCTAAAAATTAAAATTTATATTAATTTTTTTGAGGCAATTATATTAAATTTTAACATTAAAATTCAATATAAATTTATATTAATGATAAATACGAAAAAATAATAATAAAATTTTTAAAACCAAATTGATAACTTTCCAAACAATTAATCCATTAAATAAGTACGCAGTTATTACCGAGCATGTTGAAGTAAATAGCTGAATAAAGAAGCCAGGCCCTATTATCTTCAAGTAGCGAGCTCATTGGAGTTTGAGAGTATAGAAACAAAGCTGTATCCTTATGGCCGCTACTACATGCAATTGTGACGGGTATGTAGTGTCCTGATGGGATACTGACCAATTTCTCATTCTTTTCTACCAGGAGTTCTGCAATTTTTGTAGCTCCAATCTCAGCGCGATATATAGAGCTGTACGTTCATCATTGTCAGTAATTTCTACTCCTTCCTCTGACATTAACTCCAGCAGTTCCTGCACAAGCTGTATGTTCCCTTGTAAAGAAG
>CATIWK010582578.1:0-14976 GCA_949634005.1 Mallotus japonicus
CTTATTCAATTAGTAGTTTAATTCACTTTCAATCATTAACTTATTAGCTCATAAGAATAACAATCACATTTAGTGCTAGAATCAAATTCCTCCCTGTGAGACGATAACTCTACTTATCATATACTACTTGTTCGATCCGTATACTTGCGGAACGCCTAACAGTTATTCAATAGTTTCTTCTTTATAGCTTGAGCAATCTGCCGATAACTACCAAATTATCTGGAAGCTTGTGCGAATAGTTTCATTTGCTTTGACTGTATAGAGAGACCCACAACCATCATAGGAAAGAATTTTTTTTTAAATCACCGATAATTGAGAATCTACTGGATTTTTAAAGTTTACCCGGATACAAACACAAAGGCCACAGGAAAGAAGTTTTGATTCGCTGATCCCTCCTCCTAAAGGTTGGTGCAAAGTTAATACTAATAGGGCATTAGGCGTCGTACATGTATTGTTTGTGCATATGGGCCTCATAAATTCATTCTAATGCATATGCTGGTGAGTGCATTAATAGATACATAGCCAAGAATGTTGGAGCTTGTACTGTTTTAACTGCAGAGTTATGAGGCTGGCATGGAAGTTGGGTTGGTGACAGGTTATGGTGGTGAAGGCCGATATATGATGGCACTACTGTTGGGTTTTGGCAAAATTTTGCCAATCCCACATCGAATACAAAAAGAAAAAGGGGAGGAGTCTTTGGTTATAAATAGACACCTCCTCCCCTTTTGTAAATCACCTATTTCCTCTCCATATTTAGGCAATTAATTCTTTCTCTCTCTTTTGTAATATTTTTTCAATTAGTGAAATATTTTTTGGTAGTGTCCGAGGATGTAGGCATAATTGGCCGAACCTCATTAAATTTTGGTGTTCTCTTTTATGTCTATTTAATAGCTATTGTCGAATATAGTTGTTGTTAATTATTGTACTATTAAAATTACTTGTCTTGGTAGTTCTGTCTAAGGAGAGTGGTCTTTAAATGGGACCATTGTGACCCCTCCACTCTTTCCTGGGAATTTACCTTGGGGTGATTTTTAGTACAATCGTTTTCACTCTAGTCACCTGGATAATTAGTTCTCAAGGTGAATTTGTTATTATTGGTGGAAATTAACCCAAATTCCACAACAATTGGTATTAGAGCTCTTGGTTTATTTTAGTATGCTTTGTGGTTGCCGCTTAGGCTGATCTTCCACATCAAAAAAAATTTTCTTGGGCTATTTGGCATTCCGCATTGATAGCTATTAAATAGAATTTGTTGCAGAAATGGCAGACAACACAAAAATACACACATTGACGTCAACAACTTCTTCATCTTTAATTTTGGCAAGAAATGCTGTGACAAATGTTAGATTTGCAGTGGATATTTTTGATGGCACCGGTCATTTCGGCATGTGGCAAAGTGAGGTTCTAGATGCCCTCTTTCAGCAGGGTCTAGACATTGCTATTGAAGGAGAGAAACCCGATGATGTTGAGGAGAAAGAATGGAAGGTGATCAATAGATTGACATGTGGTACTATTCGATCGTGTCTTTCTAGAGAGCAGAAGTATGTGTTTTCTAAAGAAACTTCTGCAAGTAAATTGTGGAAGGCACTGGAGGAGAAATTTTTTAAGAAAAGTGGTTAGAACAAGCTCTATATGAAAAAGAGATTGTTCCGCTTCAACTATGTTCTAGGTACCACTATAAATTATCACATTACTAGCTTTAATTAGCTGGTGACTGATTTGATGAATATGGACGTGGCTTTTAAAGATGAAGATCTGTCTCTGATGTTGATGGGATCACTTCCTGATGAGTTTGAGTATCTTGAAACTACTCTACATCATAGGAGGGTTGATGTGTCTCTCAGTGAAGTAACTACTGCCTTGTATAGTTACTTGCGAAAGAAAGAAAAGCAAAAAAACACAAGTGTAGAAGCAGAAGCTCTTGTTATTAGAGGCCGTTCGCAGAGTCAGAATAAAGGAAGGAGAGGGAGATCTAAGTCAAAGTCCAGACTGAGTAAAGATGAATGTGCCTTTTGTCGAGGAAAAGGGCACTAGAAGAAAGAATGTCCCAAGCTAAAGAATAAAGGCAAACCTGAAAGGGGAAAGGCTGTCTCATAGTCAAATGTGGCTGAGTGTGATGATGCAGATTCATATCTCTCAATTGCTGCTACACCATCAACCAGTTGTTCTAGTTCATGGTTGTTAGACTCAGCTTGTAGCCACCATATGACCCCCAACAGAGAATGGTTCTTTGATTTTAAAGAACTGAAAGGTGGAGTTGTTTACACAACAAATAATGCCCCTCTTAACACACATGAGATTGGTTCAATTTGCTTGAGGAATCAGGATGGATCAATAAGAACCTTAACAGGTGTTCATTATGTACCGAATTTGATGAGAAATCTTATCTCTATAGGAACCTTAGAGTCAAAAGGTTTCGAAGTGAGGGCAAAAGATGGGATAATGAGGATCATCTCTGGTGCACTTGTGATAATGAAGGGAATTCGGAAAAGAAATAATGTGTATTACTTTCTAGGTAGTACAATTATTGGGACAGCAACAGTGGCAGCTTCTACTGATGATTAGGGGTCAGAAGCAACCGGGTTATGGCACATGCGCTTGGGGCATGCTGGTGAAAAATCCTTGAAATTGCTGATAGATCAAGGATTATTAAAAGGAGCTCAGGCTTACAAATTAGATTTTTGTGAGCATTGCATCAAAGGGAAGAAGACAAGGGTGAAATTTAGAACAACAATCCATGATACTAAGGTATTTTGGATTATGTTCATTCAGATGTGTGGGGGCCTTCTAAGACAACTTCTTTGGGAGGAAAACACTATTATGTCACCTTTGTTGATGATTTTTCCAGGAGAGTTTGGGTGTATACATTGAAGATGAAGGATGAGGTGCTAGGAATTTTCCTTAAATGGAAAAAGATGGTGGAGACTTAAACAGGTAGAAAATTCAAACGTCTCCGTACAGACAATAGTGGAGAGTTAAAAAATGATCCATTTCTGAAAGTCTGTGAAGATGAAGGTATTGTCAAGCACTTCACCATCAGAAATACACCACAACAGAATGGGGTGGCAGAGTGTATGAACCGGACATTGCTGGAGAAGGTTTGGTGTATGTTATCTAATGTTGGGTTAGGCAAAGAATTTTGGGCTGAGGCTTTGGTCTATGCTTGTCACCTTGTCAACCTCTTACGATCAACTGCTATTAGTGGTAAAATGCCATTAGAGAAATGGTTTGGAAAACCTGCTACAGATTATGATTCCTTACATGTGTTTGGTTCCACTGCATACTACCATGTTAAGGAGTCAAAGCTGGATCCAAGAGCAAAGAAGGCGATCTTTATGGGGATCACTTCTGGTGTAAAAGGCTATCATCTTTAGTGTCCAGAAACAAAGAAAGTAATCTTCAACAGGGATGTTACCTTTGATAAATCTACCATGTTGAGAAAGGTGACTTCAGAAAAATTGGAGCAGACAGATGGTACTCCTAAACAGGTGGAGTTTGATGGAAGCAGAATTGTCCTAGCAAATAAAGAAACTAATGATGACTCTCCTATGGTAGAAGAAGAGTCAAATGAAGAAGAGGTTTAGACCCAAGAACCTCCACAACAACATGAATCTATTGCACTAAGGAAAGGAAAGAGGACCATTAGACAATCTGCTCGTTATGCTGATATGGTCTCTTCTGCATCACCAATTGCAATTGATGATGTTCCTGCCACTTATAATGAAGCAGTTCAAATTTCAGAATAGAAAAAGTGGAGGATCGCCATGAATGAAGAAATGCAGTCCCTTCAAAAGAATCAGACATGGAAACTAGCTAGTCTTCCAAAGGAAAAGAAGGCAATTGGGTGTAAATGGGTATATGCAAAGAAAGATGGATTTCCTGACAAGGATAATGTTCGCTACAAAGTAAGATTGGTGGCTAAAGGCGACGGAGGGAGTTGATTATAATGAAGTATTTTCTTTAGTTGTAAAGCATTCCTCCACTAGAATTTTATTGGCTTTGGTAGCACAGTTGGATTTGAAACTAGTTCAGATGGATGTAAAAACTGCATTTTTACATGGAGACTTGGAAGAGAAAATCTACATGACTCAGCTAGATGGATTCAAAGTTGCTGGAAAAGAAAATATGGTGTGCAAATTAGAAAAATCGATGTATGGGTTGAAGCAATCTCTGAGGCAGTGGTACAAGCGATTTGATAAGTTTATGATAGGCCATAAGTACACGAGAAGCAAATATGATCATTGTGTGTATTTGCGCAAGCTACAAGATGGATCCTATATATATCTTCTTCTTTATGTTGATGATATGCTGATAGCTTCTAGGAGTCAGACAGAAATTGAGAAATTGAAGACTCAATTGAACAGGGAGTTTGAGATGAAGGATCTCGGTGAAGCAAAGAAAATTCTAGGCATGGAGATATCAAGAGATAGGAAATTGGGGAGGCTTTATTTGTCTTAGAAAGAATATCCGAGGAAGGTACTAAAATGTTTTGGCATGAATGAGAAGTCAAAACCAGTTAGTACACCACTTGCTCCGTATTTCAAGCTCAGTGCATCCATGTCACCAAAGAATGATGCAGAATGGGAATACATATCAAAAGTACCGTATGCAAGTGTTGTTGGTAGCTTGATATATGCAATGGTGTGTACAAGGCCCGATATTTCATAGGCAATTGGGGTTGTGAGCAGGTATATGTATGATCCTGGAAAGGAGCATTGGCAAGCTGTGAAATGGGTTCTACGGTATATTCTGAACACCGTAGATGTTGGATTGGTATTTCAGCAGGATAAGTAAGATGGTCAGTATGTAGTTGGGTATTGTGATTCCGACTATGCAGGTGATTTGGACAAGCGTCGATCAACTACTGGTTATGTGTTTACTTTTGCAAAGGCACCAGTCAGTTGGAAGTCCACCTTATAGTCAACAGTTGCTTTATCTACTACAGAGGCTGGGTATATGGCAATTACAGATGCTGTGAAGGAGGAAATTTGGCTTCAAGGGTTGCTTGGTGAACTGGGAATGGAGCAGAAGCACATCAAAGTGCATTATGACAGTTAGAGTGCTATTCATTTAGCAAAGAACTAGATTTATCATGCAAGGATGAAGCACATCGATGTTTGATATCACTTTGTACGGGAGATTCTAGAAGAAGGTGGAGTCATAATCTAGAAGATTTAGACCACTGAGAATCCTGCTGATATGTTGACAAAAGTGGTAACTGCGGTCAAGTTTAAACATTGTTTAGACTTGGTCAATATTGTTGAAAATTGAAAGTTGGAATTTGTAGACACTACTGAAGGTTGGATTTGTGAGAGAATTGTAAGGAATTTTGCCAAGGTGGAGATTTGTTGGGTTTTGGCAAAATTTTGCGAATCCCACATCGAATACAAAAAGAAAAAGAGGAGGAGTCTTTGGTTATAAATAGACACCTCCTCCCCTTTTGCAAATCATCCCACAATTGCCTATTTCCTCTCCATATTTAGGCAATTAATTCTTTCTCTCTCTTTTGTAATATTTCCTTAATTAGTGAAATATTATTTTGGTAGTGTCCGAGGACGTAGGCATAATTGGCCGAACCTCGTTAAATTTTGGTGTTCTCTTTTATGTCTATTTAATAGCTATTGTCGAATATAGTTGTTGTTAATTATTGTGCTATTAAAATTACTTGTCTTGGTAGTTCTGTCTAAGGAGTGTGGTTTTTAAGTGGGACCATTGTGAGCCCTCCACTCTTTCCTGGGAATCTACCTTGGGGTGATTTTTAGTACAATTGTTTTCACTCTAGTCACCTGGATAATAGTTCTCAAGGTGAATTTGTTATTATTGGTGGAAATTAACCTGAATTCCACAACAACTACTACTCACGTAATGCAATATAATGATGAAAAGCTGTAAAAGAAAAATGGTTGGCTCAAGTGAATGCATGAAATTAGGAACATGATGACTAGGGACCGGCAAGCCATTTAGGTATGCGAGATTTTTGCCTAGAGTTATAGTGTTACCATCTGTGTATATGCCTAAAGAAAATATGTCTTCAAATAGATTATATAAAATTCAAGAATTAATGTATCATTTGATTAGTTTGTTTCCTGGCTTTTGCTATTATTGTAATGGAAAATAAATATTTTTGCAATAAACTCATAATGGATAATAAAAAAACCAATTTAAATTTTTGTACAATATACTTAGAATATATTTTATCCAAAGTAAACAAATTTATTGATGTATAATGCATATTATATTATTTGAGCAAATGAAGGAGAAACTGACAAAAAAATTCTTTCAAATGGATCTCACTCTGACCAATAACAAAGTTACAGCCAATATATATACACATGAGAGAAAAGGAAAAAAAATAAAAAAGTTGATGTAGTGAAAGTGTTGAATATATTCTACACCCATTGCTTTAAGAATTAAAATATTTGCAATTCTTCATAACTTTATCATGATTTTTAATACTTTAAAAAAAATCTGTAATATGTTATATTTTATTCAAATTAAATAACACAAGGGCAGTCCTTCAGTTGTTGTTGTTCATTTCTGATCTTTCGATTTTTTGGGTTTTATAGCTGCTGCTGCTGCTGCTGCCGCTCGCCTCAACTTTGCCTTAGGCTGCTTTGTTTCTGTTGGTTATTTTGGACTTAGTTTAGAGAGGAACACAAATTACAGAGCTGGAAAAGGTTCACATTTCATTAGCTTTAGCATACATATTTATACAGTAAAAAAAGGTTAATACAGTAGCTTACTAACTCCTTTAATCTACAGAAGTTTGGTTGCCTAACTATAAGCTCCTCCACAAGTCTACCCAACTTCGGTATCCATTCGAGATGGCTGTTCTTCATAACATTGAACAACACATATTTTCTTAACCTCACTTCCAGGAGGGTATGTAGGGGGGCACCAAATTCTTCAGTCCTTTGGCTTTCATTAGTTATGACCTTGACCTCAGGCATATTATGTTCTGTTTCATCAGGAAACTTTTCAATAATATAGTCATTCTTCTCATTGGTCTCTTCAAAGTTGTCTTCCAAAACATGCATATCAGCAACAAAGACCTCTATGCCTACATTTGGTTGGCCTAAACAAATATTGGGGACATCGTCTTTAAGAACTGACTCCTTCACTTCATTACGCAATTCAGGTGAGCCTATATCCACTATTTTTCTCTTTTCAAGTGGCTTCAAATCATCATCATTTTCATGATCCAACTTCTCATGCCATATAGAAGAATTAGCTTTAACACCTTTAAAAACTTTAATTTCATAATTTTCCAAATCAATATTAAAGCTTCTGTTATGCATTTTAATTGACAAAAGCTTCATGCCACAAGGATCATAAATTTCACAAGTTCTATTCTTGAACTTAATAGTAAAATTTTTATCTAATAGCTGGCCAACACTCAAAACATTATGTTTGATATCATACACAAACAAAACATCAGGAATAATTTTCGTACCTGATAAGGTTTGCACTGTAACATCACCTTTTCCTTTAATATCCACAAGCCTTCCATCACCAAGTCTCACTTTTGAAGAATAATTTCTGTCCAAAAACTTGAAGTTGTTCAAATTTGATGACATGTGGTGTGTGCAACCGCTGTCAATCATCCATGTATTAATATTTTGAGCTGCAACTAAACAATTTTCTATAGCAGCAGTAGCAATAAAGAGATTCTCCTCCTGAAATTCAGGTGCTACATTCACTTGAGCAGATTGAGCTTGATTTTGTTGATTAATATTACTAGGACAGACCTTTTCCATGTGTCCAAACTGATTGTAGACTTTGCACTGGACTTCGGGTCTATACCAGCAATAATTTTTAGAATGATATGTCTTTTTGCAATAAGGACAAGGAGGATACTTACTTCTTCTATACTTGCCTCCAAGTTCTTGATCTTTTCTTTCCTTGCCTTTTTCCTCTTGAAATTTCTTTCTTTGGTTGTTTTCAGCTTGAGTGTTGTTTTTTTGAGTTGCAACAAGAGCATTTTCAGCAGCTTTTTCTTCCTCTCTAAATGCCTTTCTTTGCTTAACAGCTTGAAGAGAACTCACTAACTCTGTCAATTTAAGTTGTGTCATATCCCATGTGTCTTTAAGAGATGCGATTTTTAACTCAAGTCTCTCGGGAAGAGTCACCATCACCTTCTCTATGATCCTCTTCTCCGACAATTCTTCTCCAACCAACCTGATCTGATTGACAACCTTCATCCCCTAATCAATATATTCTTTCACATTTTTAGTCTCCTTCATCCTTAAGAGCTCGAATTCTTTCCTCAAATTAAAGATTTGTAGCTGCTTTATTTTTCATTGCCTTGGAACTCTGTTTTTAGCTTGTCCCAAACTTGCTTTGCAGTCTCACAAACCATGATTCTTATGAAAATTGTTTCATCCACAGCAGCATGAAGTGTACTGAGAGCCTTGTATTTTTTGGAGACTCTTTCTTCATATATCTTCAACTGGTTCAAAGTCGGGTTATCGGGTAGGCTTGTCTCCATCTCCGTTTCCATAGCTTCCCATAGTAGCAAGCCCTTGAGGTAAGCTTGCATTTTAACTGACCAAACATTATAATTTTCACCTGTGAAAATTGGAGGGGATATAATAGAGACATTACTGCTGGTTGCCATCAAAGAATTCAGGTAAGATATTTAGGTGTTTAAAGGTTTTAAGGTAAATTTTCTTAATGGTTTTCTCTCACTCATAGTCCCACCAAGATTAGAGGATGCTCTGATACCACTTGTTGGTTATTTTGAACTTAGTTTAGAGAGGAAAAACACAAATTACAGAGCTGGAAAAGGTTCACATTTCATTAGCTTTAGCATACATATTTATATAGCAAAAAAAGGTTAATATAGTAGCTTACTAACTCCCTTAATCTATAGAAGTTTGGTTGCCTAACTATAAGCTCCTCCACAAGTCTCTAACTTCTCCAAATCTTCTACATAATTCTGGACCATTTTATACAAACTAAATCATTACAAAATACAAAATATTAGTACAAAATATCTGATGTATATTGTTGTATCAGTGCTGCTGAAATAGCAATCTTTAACAGTTTTTATTGTTGCATGTTTGCTGCGTTTGCTGCTGCTTATTGATCTGTTGGTGTTCTTAGTTTTTAGATGGCATGTTCTGTTTGTTTGTTGGTTTTTTCATTTTTCTCCTTTACTTTTGTGTTAGTTCTAGGGAGGAGGTTTTTTATCATTTGGGTTTTTCTTTGCTATTGATATGAGATAATCCTTACGGTGACCCTTATTTTCTACATAGCTCATACCACCCTGGAATGGTTTTGGTCTCAACATCGCTGGTTTGTAGTAATTACCTGACCTGGAGTAGATCGATGAAAATTGCTCTAGGAGTAAAACACAAGCAATGAACCTTTGGTGTATCAAATCCAAAGGGAAATAAGCATAAATCTCTTAAGGAAATGAATTTGTGGCTAAGTATTATACAAGGCTCAAGAAGTTATGGGACGAGTTGACATGTCTCATGCCTCTACCAGTGTGTACCTACGGTTTAGCAAAAGAAATTGTAGACTTAAATTCATTCAAGAAGCTGATTCAATTTCTCATAAGTTTAAATGATTGCTATGATCATGTGAGGAATCAAATACTTGTTATGGATCCTTTGCCCTATGTTAACCTAGCATACTCCATGATTTTAAGGGTCGAGAAACAGAGAGAGGTGAGTGTAACTTTTGGAGATGTGATGAAAAATAATTCTCTATTTGTAAAAATGCAGAACGCTAATCATCTAAATAAAAGGGATGTAGCGGGAAGAAATTTTGTGATTATTGTTGTAACTCAAAAGGATATGTCGAGGATATTTATTTTAAGCTCCATGATATCTTGGAATGGTACAAACAACTCAAAGAGCAGCAGGGAAGGCCACTCAACAAGGCTATAGCTAACATGGCAAAAACTCCACTTGATATGATTGCAGATGAAAAAAGTACTATAGGAGCAGATGGAGAACCTGATTTAGCCAACTTGGTGCAACAAGAGCTTTTAAAATTGATGAAAGAAAAATTGCTTGTAGAAGGTAATCAAGTTAACTTTGCCAATAATGGCAACTATATATGTAATTTTACTCATGAAACATTCTTTCAATATTGCATTGAGCATATTTAATTTGTTGAATCCTAGAACGTGGATACTTGATACAGTTGTCTCAAACCATATGTATGTTGAGAAAATTTTGTTTGATGAATTAAAACCCATTCAAAACCCTTTGTTTGTTTATTTGCATAATGGATCAGCCAAAATTATGAAATAAATAGGAAACGTTAACCTTTTAAGCCAACTTTAGCCCAAAACATATTCTATACAACCCAAGCTTCAAATTTAATTTGTTATCTATTAATAAACTAGCTAAATCTGCACAAATCAAAGTTGTTTTCTTACCCAATCATTGTTTGTTCCAGGACCTGTAGACTAACAACACTCTAGTAGTAGGCAGGTCGATAAGGAACTTATACATTATAGATAGGGAGTGTCTTCATAGTTATGTCAATAATAAGGAATTTCGGTGTAATATGATGTTGTCTCATGGCACTATGTTTTTTCAAACATGTATTGGAATTAAGTCAGTCAATGATATAAATCAGTATTTAAGTGCACATGTGTTTGAGCTTTGGCATAAATATCTTAGGCATGCTTCAGTAAATGCATTAAAACATCTTTAATTTCTTCCTCATTTAAATGACCATAGTTAAAAGTGTGTGATACTTGTCATAAATCCAAGTAGCACAGACTAACCTTTCAACCAAGTACCCAAACAACCACCAGACCATTTGAATTATTGTATAAAGAAGCCTCCATAAATGGAGCACATTATGTATTAACCGAGGTTGATGATTACTCTAGGGCTACTTGGACTTTCTTAATGAACAACAAAACTTAAACCATTACCACTTTCATTGACCTATATAACATGATCCAAAACCAATTTGAGACTAAGATCAAAACAATCAGAACTGATAATAATGGTACTGAGTTCACCCACCATGAATTTACCACCTATCTCTTAGAAAAGGGAATTTTACATCAAAGAACTTGTGCTTACACTCCCCAACAAAATGGAAAAGTAGAAAGAAAGCATAAACATTTATTAGAGGTGGCCCGACCACTCATGATTGAATCAGGTCTTCCAAAGAAAATTTAGGGATATTAAATTTTAATGGCCGCACGTATTATAAATAGAGTTCCAACTCAACTCTTACACTGGAAATCACCCTTTGAAATTTTATTTCATAAAACCCCAGATTATACCAATATAAAAACTTTTGGCTGCTTATACGAACTACATAGTTCATTATTACAAGACTTCAAAAAAGGAAGTTTATTTGTAGTAACAATTTGCTGAGTTATCTTGGCAAAAGGATGACTAAATCGATCATGCCATAGGGACAGAGGAACCTTCTCGTTCAGCAATACAGTTTGGGATGGGAATTGGTAGAGTCCATGGTCATGTGTGCCTCAGTGTAGCTCTTTTCTTGTTGTCTGATCCTTGACTAAAAAGAATGAAGGCCAAAATTCAAAGAAATAATGATTATCTGTGGTGAATTTATGAACTGAAATCAATGGCTTTGTGATCTGACATACATAAAGTGTATTATTTAAAGAGAAAGTATGTGAGGGGGTAGAAATAGAAGAAGTACCAGTGTTTTGGATAGGCATGCCTTGACCGTTATCGACAATTAGCTGGTCATTACCATCAAAGCTTTAAGGTAAGTGTAAAGCTTTGAGATCTGGTGTGATGTGGAATGTGGCACCAGTGTCAGCTATCCAAGGTTGCATCACCGATGAGGAGATGAAGGGACAATACTAAGTAATATTTGCTTGTGAGAAGGGTTGACCTGGAGAATTAGAGGACTGATATTGGTGACATGTAATAGTAGTGTGATTATAGAGTCCACAGATTTGGCATGAGATAGGTTGACCTCTACCACCACGACAACGTTGTTTCCAAGGCTTGGGTACACCACCACACGAAGGGATGTTTGGTGAAGTGGGATAAGTGGGATAGGTAGGATATGATCGAGTTGGAAGGAGTGGTGGTGCTGATTGTGGGGCGATAAGCAATGTGAGCAAGTGGAGGTTCTTAGTTGGCCTTGAGAAGGATTTCATGAGCTGTAAGTTGACTATGCAGTTCATTAAATGTAATGGGCTCAGATCTTATGTTTAAGGTTGTGATGATTCCTTGGAGTTCAAAATGAAGATTTTTTAATATTATTGCGTTAAATTCAGTAGCAGAGAGAGTTCTTCCAGCAGCAGCAAGTTCGTTAGTTAAAGATTTGGCTTTAATCAAATATTGTGTGATTGATATGTTATGTTGTTTCAGTTCTTAAAGGTCAATGCTCAACTGAAGTTGGTGATTTTGAGAAATAGCTCTGAAGGTGTAAGCTAAAATTTGCCAAGCTGAGAATGAAGTGGTGACATTTGTGACATAAGGGAAGATTTCTTCAGAGATTGAAGACAGGTTCCAGGAGAGAAGCAATTGATCCTTTTTAAACCAAACTTGATAAGTTGGATTAGGAATTTGAGTTGGCGAATTTTCAGTGCTTTGAATTGTCTGTGGTGGCACCGGAGTGGTACCATTGATAAATCCCATCAGGTCTTGTGAATTAAGAAGAGGGAACATATGCATTTTCCATGCTAGGCAGTTTCTTGAATTAAATTTGATAGAAAAATTTAGTTGAGCTGAGTTTGAAGAAGGAAGAGCAGCAGAGGTTACAGGAACGATATGGGTATTTGTATTTGAAGCCATGAGGCTCTGATACCATGTGAAAGATTGAGCTGAATTGTAATATATTATTGTATTAATTAATTAACGTAGTAGTACAACATACATATATAGCAAAACAGTTGAAGTATTTGAGTTACAACAGATGACTAAATCTAATGACCTGATAGAATATAGAGAGTATTAGCTAAACTATACAACCGAAGTGATAAACTTAATAACTGATTCATGTATGCTTTAACAATGACAAATACAATCCACACAAACTTAAATTTGACCAAAGGGCCTTTCAATGCATTTTCATAGATATAATCCCATAGGATATAGTCCAGGTACAAAGGGTTATAGGATGTAAAACTTAGAATCCCATAAGGTATTAATCTCTAGAGATTTTGAAAAAAAAAATCTTTTCCATTTTTTTGATAAAAAGATAATGTTTATTAAAAATAAAAAGTGAGGGGAAAAACCACTTGGAAGAACCAAGTGATGAAAAAACCCTCCCTAGAACTAAGATAACAGAGAGAGAAAAAAAAGATAACAGAAAACTAAGAATTCGTCCAACAACGAATGCCACAAGAACTATAAAGAAGATCAGCAGCCAAGTAAGGAAAAGACGGAAAAGAAGCTTTCATCCATGAAGAAACTCACAAGAAGATAAGCTTTTCAAGCTACAGAGAAGATGGAGAAACAAAAGAAAAGATGATGTCATTCTAATGAAGCCACAAAGACCAACTAACAGCAAAGAATAAAGTTGTCCAAAGCTGCGCTGAAATTTTCCCTGAATTAAACCATTCCACTGCTGATAGAACACCAAAAACTGACTAGGCAGAGGAGTTGAGACACCCCACCAATGCAAGAAAAAAGACCAGAGCTGCCAAGAAAATTTGCAATACAGGGGAACATGATCTGTTGTCTCTTCAAAACTTCCACAAAAGGGTAGAAATTCGAAGAGATGGGATAAATATTGAGACAAAATAAATGGTCACGAGTGGGAAGTCGATTTAGCATAGCAAACCAACTGAAAAGTTCAACCTTTGCTGGTGCAAAATTAAGCCAGATCTTGGGTAAGATAGTCGAATCAACCGACTTTCATTGTTGCATTAAGTGCTTGTAAAGCTTATTCACTGAAAAAACGTGAGAAGAGCTGATTAACCATTGAAGACGATCTTGAACACAAAAGGTAACAGAAACTTGCCGAATGATGTTAAACAAAGAATCCAAAGAAAGAAGCTCCACAGAAGACAGAGCTCGCTTTTAAGACAAGTTCCACTCCCAGTAACCATCAGACTAATATCCCATCTTCGATAAAAAACCATAGGGAAACACCAAAAGCTTAAAGAGGGCATGAAATAAAATGTTAAAAGGTAAGGAACTACACCACTTATCAGTCCAGAAGAGAACTGTAGAACCATCTCCAACCTTAAAGTTGAAACTATTCAAAATGATAAGGGCTGAAACTGTACAATTAATGGACCTCTAAATTAAAGAAGAGTGGCAAGAAGAAGTTATGAAAGCATGATCAGCACGATGAACATGATATTTACTCCTAATAACTGAACTCCATAATGATTCATCATCCTCTTGCAAATGCCATAACCACTTAAACAACAAAGCTTTGTTATGCAAACTGAAGTTAAGAACCCCAAGACCACTAAAATCCCAAGGTTGAGCAATAGAATCCCATTTAATGCGATCCCATTTGCGATGACTAGAACCCCCACTCCAGAAGAAATAAGAACTATGAAGATTAAAATCTTTAGCCACTATAACCAAAATTTTAAATATGGAGAGAAAATATAAAGGCAAAGAAGCAACACAAGATCTAATTAGTGCTAAGTGTCCAGCTTGAGAAAGAATTATGCCCTTCCAAAAGGAGAGCTTTTTCTTGATCTTTTCAAGAATTGCAGCCCAAATAGAAATACGCTAAGAAGAAACACCCAAGGGAAGACCCAAATATGTAACTAGAAGAGAAGCGGCTAAACACATAGTTCTTATCAAAGTAGAGAGTTGTAACTCCACAAGTGCCAAGAGGGGGGGGGGGGTGAATTGGCTTTTTGAAGTTAATGGGTGATTTCATTTTTCTCACAAGAGTAATAAAAACAGAGTGAAAGCAGAATAGAATGAGTAACAAGAGCAAGAAATACACCAAGGATTTATAGAGGTTCGGCCCTCAAAGCCTACTCCTCTCCTCAACCACAAGTTGAGAGTTTCAATCCACTATCAATCCACTTCAAGGTGTAGA
>CATIWK010582799.1:0-35786 GCA_949634005.1 Mallotus japonicus
AAAAATTATGGAATTTGGTCATTTGATTTATTTAATTAAATTTGGTGTTAAATTGTATTTTTAAGAATTTTTAGAATTTTATAGATATTAAATCTAATTATTGGTATTAATTAGTTTAATGAAAATTTTTGATAAATTTAAATAATAATTGAATTTTTGGAAAAAATAATTATAAATTAGTAATTCTTGCATTTTAAGTAAGTTTATTATTGATTATTATATAAGTTTATTATTGATTATTATATTTTAGAATGATTTTGAATAATTATTAACATTAAAATTATTTTTATAAATAAATTACTATTTTTGGCAAATAAATAGTAATTTCCGGAAATAATATCCGATTAATAAGATATTTATGATTTATGATTATATGAGTTTTTAGTTGCTTAAATTAGATAAATTTATGATTTAATTGATTTTTGGTAATTAAATACTATTTAATTACTTAATTTCGAAAATTGGATTTTTTTAATATAATTTAAGTGTTAACGTGGTATTTATTATTGATTTTTGATAAGTAAATATATTTTATGCTTTTAATACGTAAATAATTGATTTTGATATTAATTGGAATTTTATGAGTTTTGGTGAATTTCCAGTATTTAAATATTATTTAAAGATTAGAATTGTTATTATTTATTTGGAAAATAAAGGTTTTTAATATTTTCATGATTTATTTGTGATTTTATTGAAAATTATATTATTTTATTTGAGTGAATCTTGTTGAAGCTCGGTTGGGCGTTGTTTCCAACCCGAGCAGTGGAGCATCTATGATATTAGAAGTGTCATTTTCATACAGGAACGGCTCTACCTACGGTTGAGAGAATTCCGTTTTACAAAGGAAACTCTACCAAATTTTCGGTAGGTTTCTCGTAAAACGTGACATCGTCCTGTGTAGAATTCCTAATTTTGATTGAGTCGTTCTGTAGAAATTCCATAGTTATTAAACTAGGAATTTTATTCTAATAATAATATTATTATTTTCTTTAGTTGCGCCGAGACTGAGGCCTTCAGGACCAAGCCAGTCGAGTCATTCTCGCGGAGTACAGTAGTACTGTGAATTATCATTATAAATATGCATTGCACGTAGAATATATATTGTTTGTGAGCATCCATATTTAAATGTGAATCTAATTATATCTATTTTCATTAAATGTTATTTATTATATTTATGTTCGGTATATATTTGGTATATTATTTTGAAAAATGGATACTATCATGTTTTAAATATGCTATGTGCATTAAATATTAATTGATGTTATTATTATATATGTGTGTGCATTCATATATATAATTGTGAATAATGGATGTTGCCATGTCTTAGCATGAATTTCATTATATTATTTATTTATTTATTCTGAATAAAATGTTTTGGAGGATAGTAGTAGAACGAGCTATCTTAGAACTGTTGCGCAACAGTAGGTTAGATACTAGGACTTGATAAGTATTGATTAATGTGAGACTATATGAAATGAGATATTGATTTATGAGTGTTGTGGATTGTGATTAATGAGGGTGCAACTGCGGATCTTTGGTTGACCTAGTGTACTTGGGGCCAGTCTACACTACCTAAAGTTGGACAAATAAATATGGTGGAATTATGGAAAGCATGTTGGCTAATGATATACTATGGTTGAGGTTGTGAAAATGTTACGGTTCTGCTACGATCCTCCACCCAAAACTTTTTCTGCATTCATTTGTTATCATAAATTGTTATTTCAAGTATCTGTGTAACTGTATATATAATTTAAATAAATATTATATCTGATTATATGATTGATGCTTGAATGTCTGTGTTTAGGGTGCGTGTATATATATAATAATAATTCACTCAGTGAGATCTGACCCACCTCAATTATTATTATTTTTTTACAGGATCCTCTAGTTCAGACCTTCCTATTAGTATTCTTTGCCAGTCTTCTTCAGCCCCGGCTAGATTATGTAAATTTCATATTTGAACCTTTGTTTTTACTTTAGAAGCTACAGTAGTAGTATATGACTGTTGTCATATTTAATATTTTTTTATAATTGAGTCTTGTGTTTAAAAGATTATGTATTGTGATATTTTATTATATGATATGAGATCTCATTTTATTAATTAAAATTTTAATTTTGAGGCATTTTTATGATATGTTTGCATGAGTTTTTATTTTTAAGGCTTGCTACGAGTTCCGGATAATAGTAATTCTCGTTCCCTAGCGCCGGTCATGACTCCTCGGTTTGGGTCGTGACAGGGAGAGAGTTGAATTTGATGCATATTGAATTAAGTGTGTTAGGTTGGACCGTTTCGACAAAGAATCTCACCAATACATGTATTGCAACTAGAAGGACATTATCGTGGAGCCGGTCCATGGAAAGCATAGCATAATATTTGACTAATAATTTGTTTCATTGCATTTTCAGGTCCGGTGATTCGGAAAAAAAACCAAAACTTTTATGCATTTTATTATGCAGAATAAAAAATCGTATTCTATTTATTAATGACTATTTTTATTTTTAATTAGACGATGATGAAATTTTTCGTTGAATACTTTATACTTATTTTATTATGCTTGCATTTCATATTTTTTTTTAATGATTATCTATGTTAAAAAGTTCCACAATTTCCCGCTACGAAGCGCGGATAAACTTTATCGTAATATGAATAAAGTTAAAAAAAAATATGAATATTGAATATGGAAGAAATTTAACTATTTAACCTGCAACATCACTTCTAATTCATTTTATTTCATGAAACATTAAGAAAAATGAATTTTTTTCAAAACTAATAAAAAAATTTAAACATATGGTTAACTTTTTTTTAATCAAAACTAACTTTTTTACAAATTTTTTTTCAAAAATACGGTTTCTTCTTTCTCTCATTGTTGTTGTTTTAATCTTTGAATTTAAAGAGATGAATAGAAAAAATTTCAATTTTTTTAGCTAAAATAATCTCAATGAACACCATTGCCGACACCAATCACTACCACCATTAATAGTCACCACCATCATCATCACCGTCAATATCATCCCCTAGACCCATCACAACACCACCACAATTGTCATTAAAATTACCACCATTACCATCAAGGTCACTACTTACTATACCACCCAAAAATTGGTAACAACTCTCACTAAAATTGGTAACGACTCTCCTCTCTTCTATATTTAAACCAAACCCCACACAATATTTAGTTTTATCATATCAGCGACACGTATCTATTTAATTGTTTGTTCTTTCCTTGCTTATTAATTATATACCATTTGGTTAGTCCAGCAATTAATGGATCTTGAGTGGTTGTTTGAGTTTATGCAGGGAATGGCAAAGCCCGTCGCCGGCCTTGCTATGGTCCTTATGGTTGTTATCCTTCCCTTCATGCAGAAGCTGGGTTTGGAGTTCGATTGGATGATATTTAGCTCAAAAAGAAATGTTCTTTGAAATGATTTTCTTGATTTCTTCGTATTTTTTTCCGTTATGATAAAATAGAAAAATAAATTTAAATTTATATAATGTAAAAAAGCATGGACAGCAACCAGAAAAACTAAAAAATATCAATAAACAACCCAACAATAATCAGACTAAATAATAAAACAATATAAGAATTTAAATTTATATAATGCATATTTAAAAAATTTTATAAATTAATATTTATATAAATTAATTATATTTAAAACAAGTATAAAACATGGACAACAACTAAACAACAACTAGAAAACAACCAAAAAAATAAAAAATCAACAAACAACCCAACAATAACCTGGCAACAACCAAATATAAAATTATTATTAATATTTAGCAATTTAATATTTAATGATTTAATATGTAAAAATAATTTAATACTTAATAAATCATAATTCAATATTTAATAATTTAAATTCTTTAATAAATTTATATTTTTATAAATTAATTATATTTATATAAAATAATTGATAATTTGTTAATAAATAAATTTAAATTTATATAACTTATATTTAATAAATTAATAAATTTATCTTTATA
Source organism: Mallotus japonicus (assembly GCA_949634005.1). NCBI lineage: Eukaryota > Viridiplantae > Streptophyta > Magnoliopsida > Malpighiales > Euphorbiaceae > Mallotus > Mallotus japonicus. The sequence continues at coordinate 3,983 of CATIWK010582799.1, forward strand.
TATTTATATTTATATAAATTAATTATATTTGAAACAAGCACATAATATGAACAACAATAAAAAACCAAAAAAAATAACCGAAAAATATTTAAAAAAATCCAACAAATTTTTTTTTTTTTTTGGCAAAATCCAACAAAAACTTGACAACAACAAAAAAATAGAGTTAAAAAATAATTTAAAATAAATATAAAACATGGACAACAACCTAACAACAACAAAACAATAAGCCAACAAGATCCTCACAACAACTAAATATTAAATTGTTATTAATATTTAATGATTTATTATTTAATACTAATTTAATGCTTAATAAACAATAATTTAATAAATTTGTATTTTTATAAATTAATTATATTTAAAAATAATAACAAAACATGGATAACAACCAAACAACAACCAGAAAATAACCAAAAATACTAAAAGTATAACAAACCCAACAACAACAAAAATAGAGGTAAAAAATTTAAAACAAACATAAAACATGGATAACAAAAAAAAAACCTAAAAAACAACAAGCTCACAACAAATAAATATTAAATTATTATTAATATTTAATAATTTAATATTTAATGATTTAATATTTAATAATAATTTGATGCCTAAGAAATAATAATCTAATATTTAATAATTTAAATAATTTAATAGATTTATATTTTTTTAATAAGTTTACTTTTATAAAATTTATATAAGTATAATTTATATTTATATAAATTCATTACATTTAAAATAACCTTAAAACATGGACATTAACCTGACAACAACAGCAAAACAACCAGAAAACCAAAAATATCAACAAGAACCCAACAACAACTTGAAAACAATAAAAAAAATAAAGTAAAAAAACTTTAAACAAGTATAAAGAATGGATGTTTTCAAAAAAAATATAAAGATTGGGCAATAACCAAAAAAATAACAACCCAACAATAACCACACAACAACCAAATATTAAATTATTATTAATATGTAATAATTTTAATATTTAATAATTCAATAAATTTATATTTTGGTAAATTATATTTATATAAATTAATAAATAAATTTATTTAATAAATTTATATTTATATAAGCTATATTCATATAATTTATATCTATATAAATTAGTTAATTTATAACAAGCATAAAATATGGACAAGAAAGAAACAACAATCCGAAAATAACCAGAAAAAAAATATCAACAACAACCAAAATTAAAGTTAAGAAAAAAGAACTTAAAACAAGCATAAAATATGGACAACCTAATAACAACTAAAAACACAATAACAACCCAACAACAACCACGTATTAAATTATTATTAATATTTAATGATTTAATAGTTAATAATAATTAAATACTTAATAAATAATGATTTTTATTAATTTAAATAATTTAATAAATTTATATAAATTAATTTTTTTTTTAAATAAGCATAGAATATGGACAACAACAAAAAATCCAAAAAAACCAAATAAATAAATAAACATCCCAACAACACACTACAACAAAAATGGAAATTTGAGACACGCCTAAAATGTCATTAAAAATACAAAAAAGTCACTAATGAGTATTTGAGACAAAAATAAAATGTCGTGAAATGCTTCGTTATATCAATGTCGCAAATAGTATTTAGAGACAAAATTCATAAAATTGACAAAAACATTACATATTGAGACAGAAAAAAAATGTATCTAAAAATCCGAGTCAAGTCGAATTGAGCCAAGCAAATCCCCAATAATAATAAAAAAAAGTCCCTAAATATGTTACTTTGTGATGTTTCTTATTTTGTCCCCAATAATTATATTTCATTATTCTATACCTTTAATTAATTAATTTATTATTTTATAATTTTGGTGTTGTGTGCCAAAATAATTTCAAAAAAAATTAAATACTAAAAATAATAAAATTACTATTTCATTAACAAAAAAATTTACATCAGTCCAAGTTCAAAAAGTACTACAAAAATAATGCAAAATACCCTAAAATAATTTCAAAAATAATACAAAAAAGCAATTACATAAGACTATAGATCTTCAGTTCGGTAAGCCCCAAGTCCAAGATTGAGTTCTTAACATCATTATCTACTCTAAAAGCTTCAAAAAGACACTACAACTCCAAGATTGACCATAACATCAAGGTCTCTTAAAGAACCTTGGAATATTTGGTTGAATCCAGATAAATGCGTCTTTGGAGTGAAAGCTGGAAAGTTCTTAGGTTTTATGATTTCCCATAGGGGGATTGAAGCTAATCCAAAGAAAATGGAAGCCATACTCAAGATGAAAGCTCCAACATCGTTAAATGAACTCCAAAAGCTCAACGATAAAATAACGGCATTGGGGCGATTCATCTCTTATTCAGCCAAAAGGTGTATACCACTATTCTGAGCCCTGAAAAACTCGAAGAAGTTTGAGTGAAATGATGAATGTCAAGCTACATTTGAAGACATCAAAAAGTTCTTATCCTCGCTACCATTGCTTAGCAGACCAATTCCTGGAGAAGCCTTGTTTTTGTATCTTTCAGTTGGGCAAGAATCGATTGGATTAGTATTGGTCAGGGAAGAAGGAAGCCAGCAAAATCTGGTATACTACATCAGCAAAATACTTAGAGGTTCGGAAGTCTGGTATCCAAAATTAGATAAATTGGCCATGCCTATCATGTGCACGTCTCGGAAACTCTAGCACTACTTTCAGGCTCACTCAATCATCATGAGATCCAGCTTCTCATTGAGAAAAATCTTACAAAGACTTGAAACTTCTAAACGACTAGTTCAGTGGTCAGTACAGCTGGGTGAGTTTGACATTAGTTACGAGCCTTGACAACATATCAAAGCCCAAGCCCTAATAGATTTCATAAAGGGGATGACAGTGGAAGATACAATCTCTTCCTCGTATCCGGATTGGAAGTTATACATTGATGGCACTTCAGGGGTGCGAGGATCTGGAGCCGAAATTATCCTTAGAGGACCAAGCAAAGTAATAATAAAGTATGCAGTTCAGATCAAATACAATATAACTAATTACGGGGCTCAAACTAGCAACTAAAGTCAGAGCCGAGCATCTCAAGATCTATTCTGATTCATAGCTAGTTGTTAACCAAGTAAAAGGAATGTATCAGATCAAGGAACCAAGCATAATCAATTATGTTGAAAAGGCTAGACAGCTCTTGAAGAAGCTCGAGCAGGAAGAGGGATAATGGGAAATCATACAAATTCCCGTAAGTGAAAATTTATATGCAGATTCATTGGCTAAGCCCACAGCATAAAGTAACCAAACATTCAAGGAGCTTGAGCTAACTGAAGAATTGGTTAAGCCAAGCACTAAAGAAGTAGAGATCATGGATATCCAAAAGGTAGTAGAGTGGATGAAGCCAATCATTCAGTATCTAGAGCATGGCGTTCTTCCAGAAGATAAACTAAAAGCTCAGAAGTTGAAAATAAAGGCTGCACATTACTCCATGCATAATGGAGAACTCTATAGAAGATCCTTATCACACCTATGGTCTAAGTGTGTATCACCAAAAGAAGGCAATTACATACTTAGAGAAATTCATGAAGGAATCTATGGAGCGCATGAGTCCCATAACTTATTGGTTAGAAAAGCATTGCTATAAGGTTACTATTGGCCTACCATGTCTAAAGATGCTTAAAAACTCGTCCAAGAGTGCCACAAGTGCTAGCAGTTTGCCCGTCTTAATCACAAGCCTTCCAATGCTTAGCATCCAATTGGAAGTCCATGGCCTTTTGAAATTTGGAGGATGGATATCTTAGGTCCATTTCTAGTCTCAACCTCTCAGAAAAACTTCTTGATCGTTGCCATAAACCGTTTCATCAAATAGATAGAGGTGGAAGTTGTCCAACGATCACAGAAGCTCGGATTCAACACTTTTTCTAGAAAGAAACCATGTACAGATTCGATATACCGCATACCCTGATAACAGATAATGGGAAGCCATTTGATAATGAGAAGTTTAGAAGGTTCTGTTCAGATCTTAACATAAAGCTTAGATTCACTTCAATAGCCCATCCCCAAACAAATGGTCAAATGGAAGTCACCAACAAAATCATCATGCAATGACTAAAGAAGATGTTAGATAAGAAGAAAGGAAACTGGGTTGATGAACTCAACAATTTCATCTAGGTATATAGAATCGCACTCAAAACTTTCATAGGAGAAATGCCTTTCAGGTTGACGTATGGAATGGATGCAGTAATCCTAGTAGAGATTGGATTATCAAACTACCGAGTGACGAAGGATTTGGATCAAAAGGTTAACAATATTAATGCTCAAATATGCCTGGATTTTCTTGAATAAAGAAGGGAACAAGCATCTATTGTGGCAGAAGCTCAGAGGCAGAAAATCAAAGAATATTACAATAAGCATGTCCAGCCAAAGCAGTTTAAAGTCGGACACATGGTACTTATAAGAGCTGATATTGGCAAAGGTAACTCTGGAATAAGAAAGCTCGGACAAAATTGGGAATGCCCTTATCAAATCATTAAAAAAATAACTAAGAGGGCATACAAAATCAAAGATGCACAAGGAAGAGAGTTGCCTCGATATTGAAACTGAAATAGTCTCATAAAATACTATCACTAAAGTAAATGTACTCAAAATAAAGTGATTTTAGAGAACTAAAAGTTAAGTTGATTGCTAAAAATGTTTCTTTACAAAAAAAAAAGGGAAAAACAAAATACATTAAGTATTTACAAATTAGCCTCAGTCTCAAGAGGCACACCCTTGGCAGTGGATAGAGGACCTTCATTTTTAGAGGCTTGAACTTGAGATAAAGGAGTAACTCCGGAAGCAGAAAGAGTAGCTTCAATAGCACCTTTCTCACCGATAGCCTTCGAATCCTTAGGTTGCTCAGAAGTGGACTTCTTGGCAGCATCTTCTTCAGTAGCTAATTTGGCCAAGTCATTAGAAGTTATTTTCTCAAACCGAAGAAGTCCAAATTCGGATGTTGAGTAAGCAGTATCCTCCGATATTCAGACTTGAAGGCCTTAAAGAATCCCTTCATTAGTTTCTGGTGGCTCTTCTTATTGTTGGCTCGAGATTTCTTTTCTTCAGCCAACTCCTTCTTCAAGGTTCCAAGCTCAGAGTCATGCTGCTCAATTCTTGATGTGAGCTAAACTCGTGAATACTCAAGCTCCTGGACCTTTTTCTAGCTTGCCTCAACTTCAGATTTGGCTTCCGTATGCTTGGTCTGGCCAAGCTACAACACCTCCTTTGCTTTCTTCAGCTCAGCTTCATACTTAATTGCGATGGTACCTAGCTTTTCCTCCTTCAGGCTACACTCACTCTTTAGGAAGAAGTAATTGTCCTTTAACAGCAGTAGACCCTAGGCCATTTGGAAAAAGAGAAGAATTAAAACCTATAAAATCTATAAATACAAATAAAAAGATAAGTCAAGGAATTACATCAAGAGTGTGAGTAATCAGAGCATTGTTCAGCTCCTCCTTGTCCACTTCCGTCCACTTTTGGATGTCCGTAAGGAAACACAGCGATTCAGCGTACTGATCCCGGACTTGGGTATTCAGGATGGTCAGAGGATTCATATGGGACATTATCCACCTCTTCATGTTTAGGCATCCATGAATTCCAAGGTGCTTGACAAACAGCCCACTCCCATCTATTAGTTCCTCCTAGTCTACCTCCTTATCTTGGGAGCATTTTTTAGAAGCTTCAGGAGCTTTCTTCCAAGTAGGCTTCATCACTAAGCTTTCATTGGCACTTTGCTGAGGATCAGCTCGGACTTCCAGGACTTTTTATTCCTGAGTCGGCTGAGTGACATCTTGCACCTCCTGCTCGTCATCTAAAAGGAGTCCTCTGCAAATGTAAAATAATCAGTCATCTACAAATAAAGGAAAAGAGAAAGTCAGAAGATACCTTTGAAAGTTCAAACTTACCCTCAGCATCTCCATCAACATTGCTCGGATAAACCCTTTAAAGGTACTGCCGAGAGAAATTCTCTGCAGATGTACTCTCGATTAAACTTCGATCATGAAGTCTACACGCTAGATCCATATCTTCATCAAACAGCTTAGAAAGACATTTCACCCGGTGACATTCGTCAACTTACAAATGTCGAACATTAATAAAGTCCGTTCGGTGTTCGATGATAAAAAATCTAGAGAAAATTACATTTACCTCTTTAAGGTTTGACCTAATTTACACTCGCCTCCCTCTTGTTTGAAAATCGAACATTTACATCCCTCAGTTTTAATTTCGTCAACACTTTAGCCCTTCTGTTAACGTTTCCGTTAGTATCTTAATAAATACGACATTTTACTCCCTTTATTTTATAAAAACTAAACATTTTACTCCCTGTGTTTTATAAAATCTAACACTTTAATCCTTTTTATTTTAATAAATAAAAAATGGTTGTTCTTTTTTAATTTCTTAATTATTTCAAATTTAAATCACAATTTTTACTAAATTTTCAATAGTTACACACGTTCTTATCAACATTTCAAAATTAAAAAATCAAATTATAATTTTAATAAATTCATTAATTTTTATCAATTTATTTTATATTTATTTTTATGTTTGATTTCATTAATTTTACCTTCTTTTAAAGTAATTCATTTTATATATTACTTTAATTTTAGATAATACTAAGTTTAAATGGAACAAAAATTAATAAAATTAAGTAAAAGAATGAATATAAAATAAATTTATAGATATTTATAGATTTATTAAAATTACAACTTGACTTTTTGTGTTAGTGTGTGTTTTGTATAATTTAAAAAATATATATTGATAGAGATATGTGTACATGTCTAAAATTTAGTTAGTATTGAAATTTTAAATTTTAAATAATTTAAAAAATTGACGGACTAAATTATTTATTTTATTAGAACTTAGAGATTAAATTATTTTATTTTTATAAACAGAGGGAGCTAAAATGTATTTTGATATAAAAAACCTAACGGAAAAGTTAACGGAGGGACTTAAATGTTGACGGGATTAAAATTGAGGGATGTAAATGTTCAATTTTCAAACAGGAGGGAGGCGAGTGTGAATTAGGTCAAACCTCAGGGAGGTAAATGTAATTTGCTCTTTTTTAAAATGACCAAAGATAGAAAAAATTTTCAAAATAATTTTTGAAAATACAATTAACTTTATTTCTTTCAAAAAAAGACAGAAAAAAAATGGCACAACTAAAAAAATATGAAACAGAAAAAATAAAAAATCATATTATTAAAACACGGAAAGGCACAGCGAAAATATATATATATATATATACAAAAATACGGAAAGGCACAGCCGAAAAAAATCATATATTTAAAAATAATTATATCAAAGTTGATGTAAAATTTTTTACCTATTTATAAAAATGATTTTTACATAGTTTATTGGGTCAGAATTCGAATCCAATTCCCCACTAAATTAAATTATTCTATAGATTAATAATAATAAAATTTGAATTTTTCATTTTAGTATAATTTTCAAATATTTCAAAAGTATAAAACAAATTCAGAAACATTAGTGAAGTTATTATCCAAGAGGATGTTTGGAAATGGCATCATTCTTTCTCTATAGTTATATGAAATATAATAAATTAAGATGGGTACCATACTAAGGTTTTTTTTCTTTCTCTCAAAAGATAGATATCATTAAAGGCTGGAAAATTATCATAAAAAGTACTTAGGAGACCATGTTGAGTTTGGAATTATCTCGCCATCTAAAAAATTATTTTTTGGTATCGTTTTTAAGACAGATTTTCTACACTCCATTTAGCGAGTGTAGTGACTCTCGAATCTAATATCTAAAATATATTTTTTTTGTTAGGGAAGTGGAGGAGGATTAACACCCTCAACTTTTAAACGGAGTCAATCCCGTGGCTGAAACTAGCCAGCTTTAGACGAAAAACTCAACATTTAAGTACCTTGGAACATATGGACCCCAAAGATTTAGTGGGAAAGATTTGGAGGGAGGGGAAGATTGAACCCCCAACCTCCACCCACACCTTTTTGCACTATGCCAAGTGCTAAAAGGCAATATCTAAAATATATACATATATAATAAATATGGTTTTCAATAATAATTGTAAAAACAATAGATGTAGAGGGGCTTCATGGGGATGGATAATTTTTTTGAAGGAAGGGATCTTATTAAGGATGGAATTAGAAAAAATGTAGCAAATGGGAGGGAGACTTCTTTTTGGTATGATCTTTGGGTTCTAAATCCTCACCAATTCAAAATTCAATTCCCCAAACCTCAAAACTCTCCTGTTAGAGTCGTGGCTGATGTGATTGATCCAATTACAAAGGGTTGGAATCTAAACTTATTACATATTCTTCTTTCTGATTTTGAAGTAAAAGAGATTTCTCGAATTCCTCTTAGCAAATCAAATCAGAGATAGATGGGTTTAGCATTATGAAACCAGTGGGATTTAGAGTGTCAAATCAGGATATCATTTTTTGGTTTCTCAAAATACTAATTCAGTCTTCAGTGCTTCATCATCTTTTACTAGTGATACAAATTCCATTTGTAGGCGTAAAGTCCCTCCCAAAATCCAGGTGTTCTTTTGGAGAATGATGACTGATTCCCTTGGATTAGTGATGAACTTGTTCAAAAGGAAACTGGTTTACTCTCCTTTATGTTTATTATGTAGAGCTATGGAGAGTGTAGAACATATGCTTTTCTTCTGTCCATAGCACAAAAAATTTGGTTCTTATCCCCCTTAGGTTTTAAACCTGAGGAATCTGTTTTTTCTTATGTAAATACTTTATGGTGGAGCTCTGTTTGTGATGTTTAAAATCATCCTGAAAATATCCTTGATTTTTCAGTGATTATCTACTGGTTCATTTGGAATAGTAGAAATGATAAAGTTTTTGCAGAAAAGGAGTGTAATCCTTTTGAAGTGGTATCAAAAGCAACAAATCTCTGCATGCAACAAAAGAAGAGTCCTCCATCAATTCAATTGGTGAGCAGAAGTTCACATATTGCTGAGCAACAATCTGCTTGGAATGTTCCTCCTCCAGGAGTCCTGAAGATCAACACTGATGCCAGTTGTGTTAGTACTGGTATATCAACTATGGCAGTAATCATGAGAGATGAAGTGGGCAGACTTGTTGATGGCTTCTGTTTTGCCAGACCAACTTTATCGGCTCTTTCAGGTGAAGCTTTACCTGTGCTGGCAGGTCTGCTGATAGCTAAAAAAAGAGCTATTCAAAAGATTGTTTTTGAATCAGACTCCAAATGCTTAATCAAAGCAATTAATCAACCGAGCAAAGAAGTTTCCTGGGAAGTTCTTATAAGGAATGAATGTCAATTTAAATTCTGTGGTACAAACAGGGAAGCCAACAAGGCTGCAGACTGGATTTGGTTGACCAAAGTCACTGTTGCATAAGTTTGGTGGTTGGTTGAATCTGAATTAGTCGGATGCTGTCAGGTGCATCTAATGAAAAAGAAAATGGAGATCATTATCCATATATGTGCAGCTGAAACAGACCAAAGTACTGTAACTTGGGACCAATGATGTCATTGCATTAATTATTATTATTTATTATTTTTTTTTTGAAAAGATCATTGCATTAATTATTAACCATTGCAATTTGCCACAAGATTGCAATTAATTTATTCGCATCAACAGAGTTTACGTAACAGCATTGGTCAACAATTGTAATTTAATTCAGTAGGACCTTGCTTCCTTTCCGCTGGGGAAGATGCAGGCTGCGATATTTGCTCCGGCACTCACATTTTTACATCTTTATTCAAATTTAGTATACTAGTGTACCAAATAAAAATTTCTTAAAATTAAATAGCAACTAAAATATTCATTTTTCATTTGTTTTTTCTAATAAAAAAGAGATTTGACTGTACGCCCCTTTTCATTAATATAAATTTATGACTGAACAAGATTTAAGATTAAGAAAAAGAATTTATTTTGCATAACTTTTTATTTTTATGTAATTTTTTATTCGTGATTTAAAACTATGTAATTTTTTTCATTTTAATATAAATGTAATAAAATTATAATAAAGCACACCAAGTGATATTAGTAAAATAAATATCTGTGTTTTTTTTTTTTTTTTGAACTGGCCTGCTTGTGTCGCAAAGGCCAAGAAAATTAAATGTTCGAAAATGACGAATAAGATGAAAAAGAAAAGGGGACAAGGAAGTGATTGAAACTTTGAAAGGGTTGAGCGAGACATGAGAACGCAACTTAAATGCTTAAAGGTGTGTGTATGGTCCTAATACGTGAAAGACTGTTTTAGTTGATGATTTTTTTCATCAACTTATTACCAAATTAACCGTTATCAAATACCCATAATATGTTGTTCAAAAAAAAAAAAATACCCATAATATATATATAATCTCACGTCTAACTATTAGGCGCAAATCTTTGAATGTAGGTAAGAATTTTTCAATTAAAAAAAAATGAGAATAATTTAATACTTTTGAACTATCCTATCATAAAGAAAAAATTTACTAGGCATATATAGTTTAGAAGTCCAATCCTTACCTTCTCATTCCCAATTTTAAAAAAAAAAAAAAAAATTACTCCTGACAACGTCAAAAAATTCAACAAATAATCTATTGCGCATCTTAAATAAATTATTCAATTTTTTAATAAAATAAAATGAAGTATTTATTTTGAAATTAACAATTATATTTGAATTATGTTTTATATTTTATTAATTATATATTAAAATTAAAATAAATATATCTTCAAAATAAAAGTAAAAATTAGTATTAAATATTAATTATTTAAGATTAAAATATAAAAAATTTAAATTATATATGATATATTATTTATTTATTTATATATTTATAAACAGAAAATCTTACCTTAGTGAAAAAGAAAAAGGAAAAGGAAAAGGAACAGAAATTCAACGCGCAAAAGACTTGAATCTCATGTGAAGGGGAATTTAGCACGGGGGTTTGATTTAGGCAAATGTTGTCACGCTTCAATATTATATTATACAGAAAGAGACATATCATAGGTTTTTTTTTTTTTTTTTGGTCAGAGACATATCATAGTTTTTGTTCAAAGTCATAGCTTATACTTTTATTATAAACAATCAAGGGCCGTGGTGGGAGTTGGGTGGTACAGTACAGAACAGATGCACCACATGATATTTGTCATAACTCACCTCATTGGTCCAAATCCAATGGGACTCACGGGCATAATGCGATACCAATGGACCACCCCATTATCATTCATAAATAACAACTTTGGATTATATTATATTTACTATTTATTTTTAATTAATTCACAACAATACAGTATTCAGGGTCAGGATCATTGGAGCTATTATAGATATTTTCTGATTATTATTAGTTTCTTATTCTTAATTAGTACTTGACTTGTTTTTATGTCCAGATTTGAGCAAATCTCTTTTATAGAAAAAGTGGAAATAGAGGTTGAATGGCCTAGATTTTGAGAAGAGGATCTAATTCTTTTTGCTCCTTTTGCATGTGCATCTATAGAAACTTCATTTGATTGCCAAGACAAATGCTACTAGAGAAAAAAACGGAAAAAAGAGCAATAAAACGTTAATTGTAATTAAGAATCTGTTAACTGCCTCCATTGCTTTGTTTGTGTTAGAACAAAATCTTTGCATATTTTTTATTTTTTTCTTGCATTTCCATCAAAGAAATCACAAGGAGCATGTGAAAATCATGAATCATGTAATGTGAAACTCGTTTTAGAGAGAGTGACAAGCACAACAAGGCTACTCACCTAACTTTCCTGTTTACAAGTTTGACAATAAGGCCAACACCACCAACTATACTTCTTCTTTCTTTATCATTGGACCAAAAGACCAGCAATTTGGTATCTCTATGATCCATCTAACCACACCAACACAATGCACATGCATCTCTTCTGAAAATTTCAACAACATAAATGTGCCGAGGAGGAGGAGAGGTAGGAAGGGGAATGTTAAGGAAGAAGCACAATAGCATAACAAAATATAGCTGAATTCTTTTGCATTGAGAATCTATCTGAAACCAGCATCACTTTTACAAACACTTAAGACATGCAAATGATGCGCTAAATTTGGCAAAGAACAAAAGAATTTAGGAAAATAAGGATAAACAGCAAAAACAACTATATCTGTTCTTAATAACCAACAATGGTAAAGTTGGTCAAAAAACTTAACAAATTTAATTCATCTTGCAAGAATACTTCCTTATGACAGAATATGTATACTATAAACAAATCACAGAAAATTTTACTGCCCTACTTGGTCAACAGGTAGTTATTTTTCTACTTCTACTTGGCTTCTTGGATGATGCCTCCCATGTATCAAAACTCTGAAGAAGCTTTCAAAAGGGTTCTTCGCTACAAATATGTCTACCCACTATTAAGTTAATTGCGAATTGCGAATTGCGATTGATTGTCGAACTACCCAACTGATGATAATTGCTGTAATGAGTTGGATTCATGGGAAAATACTGCCATCAACTTTTCCTTTGTCAGTTGATCTGATCCTTGAGACTTGATAACAAACGTGTGAAACGCTGTGTCATTTGCTGCAGTAAGTTTTGAGTCTACTACAGTGAACTGTGAATCATTCAAACCCCGGATCACCCTTGAAGCAGGATGTGAATCCAAAGGGCAACTCACCCTGACAATAACCTCGTCATGGGAAGCTTGAATATCAACTTCAGGCTGTTGGCTATAAACTTTGCTATTTGAATTGACCTCCAAAGCTGACGCATCTCTTGAACTGCTCCCGAATTTCTCCCTCTCTGCTTCCATTGACTTGAGTTTTGCCTGAAGCTCATCGATATATGCAATAGCATCCCCCAACAAGGAAGCCTTGTCCATCTTCGAAATATTAGGAACAACAGCTCGTAAAGCATAGAAGCGCTGGTTTAGCTTCTCTCGTCGCTGCCTTTCTGCCTCAACATGATTGAGGGGCTCTTCTCTTCCGTTTGCTGGCTTCCTGCCTCTTTTACGAGGCCTCCTATCATCAGTAGCATTGCCAACCCGCTCTTCTTTACAAGAAGCTTCAACATCTGAGTGCTCTGACTCCGCATTAACAGGCCGTCCAATCACAGAAAGCCCTGAAGTAGCCCCTGAAAAATCAATTTGCATTTGCACCTGCTTTTGAGGCTGGTATTGCTTCAGCCTATAATCCTCCCTAGACCCATTAACAAGCTCTTGTAAATTATTTGTTGTGGTCTGTGAACCATAAACCTCTGATGGAGTCCCTTGTTTCAAACTAAAACCATGTGCCCAACTTGAGCCAAGAAGGCCATTTCGAGCAGTACCGGGTAACGCATGTCTATTACCATTTTGATAGACATTCCATGGAGGCCTTTCTTCCATCTTCCTAACTGCTAACTTCTCCCTAAAACCGTGTCCATAGCCATGAGTTGAATTGTTCAAATCCTGCCCAAAAATTTTGGGAATGCCTTCAACCCTTTCCACAATCCCCACATTTGAAAAAAGTGAATTTTCATCTTTCCTCTCGTTGACCACTGGCGGTGCTGGTGCTGTAGTTGGCACCAATGATTTAGCCCTAATAACAGAATTATGAGTTGAAAAGGTTGACCTTATTGACTGAACCATCTCGAAACTCTCAGGAATGGATCTCACTGACCCCAATTCGACAACACCAACATCAGAAGCCACCAGCACAATAGTCCTAATTCCAGCAGACTTTGCAAGATAAGACCTCACACAGTAATCAGAACCTGACTTCCAGGCATCAGGTATCCAAACATGCTTCCCAGAAGCAAAACATTTGCCCGGGCCCCCTTCTCCACGAGGAAAAGAAAAATACATAGATGCTAAAAAGAACATCTCAATATCAGTAACCCTGTCCAATCCTAAAGCATAATTTTCCTCATTTGATTCACCAGACAAGGTATGCAGCGTCTGCAGAACTCCTTTTCTCATCCTCTGTTGGGCCTCATCCTCATAGCGTAAATTGAGAATTCTGGTTGCTTCAAATTCTTCCCCTTCTTTTGGCTCCCTGCAGGACCCATCTCCCCAACCAAGAACCCAATCACCGGATTTTGAGCAAGAAATCTGCCAAAAAATAGCATAATTCCAACTGAAATTTGAAGCGTTAGGGAGGTCTACCAGATCAGAAAGCTTGTTTTGCAAATTCTCATCACTGCCTATAGCCATTAACATATTCTCGTTTGAGACCGAGTTGGTTATCAAGAAATCAAAAGCTTTTTCACCCAAAACAGTCGCAACCATGGCCCTATCTGCATCGCTGCATGCCCCACCTGCTCCCATGCCTATCTCAAACTTCATCCTCTACCAGCGCCCAATCTTTTCACAACCAAATGCCCAAAATACTGAGAAAAAGAAACATGGATTTGTTGAGCTACAGAGTAAAATCAAATCTAACAATGCATTCAAGCAAAATAAAATCCCACATGGCTTTTCTTATGCAATAACAACAGTATTGCTAAATTTCAGATCTTGAAAAAACAAAGACAACTACTCAACTACAGAAGAAAAAAATAAAAAAATAAAAAGGCAAAATAATAGAGGAAAGGAATTGAAAGGTAAATAAATTATACACACCAGTTAAAGGAAGCAAAGTAAGATCATGAAGAGACAACAGTTGTGGCTAAGAAGAAAATAGCAGAATGATAGACATAAGCAATAAAATTTCCCCAAGCAAGAAAGTGACAGTTGCAGTTGAGGAATAAAATTTTCCCGGAAAGCAAACAATCGATTCAACTTCACAAACAATAACGAATGGGAGAACATAACCAAAAGAAACTAATTAAAATAATAATAGCGATTAAAAACAAAAAGAAAAAGGCTTTTTTTTTTTTTTTTTCTGTTCTGTTTAGGGAGATAGAGACGAGGAAGAGGAAGGGAAGCAGGGAGGAAGAGTATCGTTTGCTGCTTCAGATTAGTCTAACTTTCTCTCATTAACTGGACCATGGTTAAGTAGAGAGTAGGAGTAAAAAAGTAACCATGGTTGTGATATTTTAAACCCTGATTAAGAGCGAGCAAATAAAGAAATGGGAAAAGGGCAAATAGATAAAATAGTTGGAAGTTGAGGAGTAGTCGGCAACGATTTTGTGTGGTTTATTTGCTGGTCTAATAAAAAGCTGTAACACTAAGTTACAACGTACACCTGTCACTTCCTTTGCCTTCCACCTCATCTTCTTGTAATTTTTTCTTACATACTAACTTTTCTTTTTTCTTTTTCTTTTAACTTCAATTAAAATATTTAAAATATATTTAAAATAAGGGTAAATTTGCTCTTTAAATTTTTCATTCAAAGTGCTTATTTTAAAATTTTTAGGGTTAATTTAGCTATTATATTTTTCAATAAATATCATATTACCCCTAAATAATATATTTAATCCTTATTTTTGAGAAATAGGCAAAAGTTCTTAACAAATAAGTTCATATTTTAGTAAATAAATTTTAATTAAAAATTTTAATTTTAAGAATTATAATTAATTTATTCATAACTTATAAAATTTAAAAATCTAATAATATAATATATTATATTATATTATATTAAAATAAGTTTAGTAATTCATCAATAATTTTTAGTAGTTTTGAAATATAAAAATTTTATTTATTTGTAAATTGATTTTATTTTTAAAAATTATACTCAAAACTCAACTTTGTTTATAATTTAGAAATATAAATGTACAATTTAATAAGTATATTGAAGTGTATATTATTAGCTTTGTTAATTTTAAGATTGAAGTGATAAAAATACAATAATAGACTAAACTAAATTATATAACAATGATGATGATGATAAAATTTTATAATTTTAATTTTAAATTCGATTAATTTATGATTTTAATTTTAATTTTAGTCTACTATTATTTTTTTACTTTATACTAAAATATAATATCTTATTAGTTTTTGTTGACCTTAACAATAATCTATCTTAATTTTGATCTTAACAAACTAAATTTTAAGCATTTAATATGTTTATTTTAAGTGTGTATAAGTTAGGACTCAAATGAAAGTCAAGTTAAAATTGAGATGAATAGTAAGCTGCGACTGAAGCAAAGACTGCTATAGTGACAGAAAGCTGAGATGAATAGTAAGCTGCGACTGAAGCAAAAGCTTCTATGGTGACAAAAAGTTAAGATGAATAATAGCCTATGACTGAAGCTATGCTTCTATGGTGACAATCCAACGGACATATTTTTGAATTTAAAAAAAGAGACGTTGGAAATGAGATTAACAGTAGGTTGCGACTGAAGCAAAAGCTGCTATGGTAACAGAAAGTCAAAGTGAACAGTAGGCTGCAACTGAAGTTCTGCTGCTATAGTGACATCCCAACAGTCATATTTTTGAATTTAAAAAAGAGACGTTTGAGACATGTATGACATCTCCAACATCCATATTTTTGAGTGTTTATCTATATAAACACCTACTTGAGCTCAATTGAAGTTAAGACACTTGCTTATTACAATTTTCTATCTTAACATTCATCAAAGCTCTCAAACTCTCAAATATTCATTCTTTGTTTGTATAACTCTTGTGAGAGTTGGTTGTGTATTAGAAATAGAATTTCTCTTCATCTAAAATCTTGGGATAGATTAGAAGGGAAGTGATATATATTTCTAGTGGAATTGGTTTAAGTGTTTAGCCATTAAAACATTTGGGATTTGGTTTAAGAGTGCCTAGAAACTCTTGTTTGTAAGGTTGAAATAGTGAGCCTTAAACTCTTATGTATACTCATTCTTGTGAATAAAATTGTGGGTGATTGAAAATCTTAATTTGGGAATAAGTTAGGTGGAGACGTAGGATTGTTGTTGAATCTGAACTCCTTAAATCATTGTGTTCATTGTTCTTCCTACTCTACTCTCTTTCAATTTTTTATTTATTCCTTAAATTCGTTTTTATTTTTCTAAAATCCTTCACTTGCCTTATTCACCCCTCTAAGGCATTTTCAGTTTTAATATTAAAACTAATGGAATATAATAAAGTAATTAATTTCTAATTTTAATAGTATATTGTATTATTAAAGTAATAAAAATACCATAATTACAAAAATACAATAAATTGTGAATTATAAAATTAATAAAATTAAAATTTATTGTTATTGTTACATTTTAATTTTGGGTTATCATTATATTTTTGTTACTCTAATATTAAGCTGTTAATGTATTATTTTAATGTACATATTAAATTGTACTTTTTTATTTTAAATTATAAGTAAATTTGAATATCAAATATAATTTTAAGAAAATAAAATTAATTTATATATGAATAAAATTTAGGGGTCTTTTTCTCTGTTGTCTAAAATAAGAAGGGGGCAATTTGATATTTATCAAAAAACTTAAAGTGGCTTATTGGACCTAGGTAAAAAGTTGAGAGGGCATCCTTATTCCAATTTATTTTATATGTTTTAAAATTCATTTTGTTATTTTTTTGAATTGAGGGAGGAAGGTATGTATCAAACTCTTATTCTAAAAAAAAAATATCAAACTCTTAATCTATGATATTTTGAAGGAGTGATGACACTAGACACTTTAGCAAAAAAAAAAAATTCACATTAATATTTTTAATTTTTTTAATATTCGATAGGAAAAACTATTGCATACACTGAGTGTATTACACTTAATAGTGAGATTTGTAACAAAAAAATACGTGTCTCGTTTTCAATGACCAAGTGTAAATCATTTGAATTACGTGTCACAAATTCTATTTTTATAATGTAATACATATAATGTAGGCAAAAATCTCTTATTCAATAGATATAAGAATTTTAAGGGTAGAATTTTTGGTTTCTATATTTCAAAGGTAAAACTTTTAGAATATTGAAATGAGAATCAAACTCAAACTATCAAAATAATAGACGGTCTCTAATCATTTAAAACTGATCGATAGATTATAAAATGAAAATATGCAAACTTGTTTGGCAACCCTGGAATGTGGGTATAAAACATATAAAGTGGAAACCCTAGGTATTTGTTTTATTTGGATGAAAAGAATTAAAAATTAAAATAATTAATAAGAGAGAAAAATAAATAATTATTTTTGCACCCATATCCACACAGTTTAAAATTTTTCCGAATAATCAGTTATTTGTATTTTCCAATTTTTTTAATAATTATAATTATCGAAAAAAGGGGATACTTATGTGACTAAAATGAAGGTTTGAATATTTTTTTTTTGTTATTATTCTATTAAGCTACAAATTATTAGTTTTTATTTTTAAAAACAATCTAAATTTTAAAGTGCAGATGCTCTTTTTTCTTTTTGGGAAAAATGAAAGTGTAGTCTTAGGTTTAAGGATAAACTGTGGATGATCTTGAGACTTTTTAAATAGATTGCACATGTACTAATTAAGGAACAACCCTAATGTCCATATTTCTATTGCTTTTGTTTCCCTTAAGGTTTTATAAAGAATCGTGTACCATTTACATTTTTCTAATCTTCGCTTTTTCATAATTTTTTCTTTAATGGGGTAAGGAATTTGATAAACTTCGTCCTTAATTAAAGTAGTATCTCTTAAAATAATAAGTTACAACACCAATAACTAGAAGTTCGAGTTTTATCTCTCTATTTTTTTAAATGAAATTGCCATGGATAGGAATCAGAGGTGCACCCAGGCATCCCAGCTAGGCTGACACACCTTTAGCAATCACATCATGCGCCTAAACCATAACCTTTATTAAAAAGAAAATAAAATACAAAGCAGTTCAAGAGAATCAAAATTCTCCCGTCCCATGGCATCATGAGCCATAAGAGCATTACAAGCAGGAGGATAAGAATCCCACAAAAAAAAATGGTAAATTACGATCAACTCTCTTAGATTTTGGCCAAATTCAAATTTATTTTTATATTTTCAAAAATTAATTAATAACTCTTTCAGATTTGATTTTATTAACTATTTATCCCTTTTGCTAATTAAATACTCTCTCATATTTGATATTTTTATTGTAAACCTGATGGGATAATAAGTTAGTAGAAATGAAATAGTTAATAAAATCAAATATAAGGGGTATGTAATTGACTTTTGAAAATGTATGGATAAACTAATAAATTAGAACAGAATTTAAGGGGTGTTAGTAAATTACCCTTGAAAAAATTAATATTTCTTATTTAAAATTATTGCTAATAATATAATATCTAATAATAATTATGGATACCCTCGGTTTGGTCGGCCCGCAATGAAAGCCCGGTGATGAGATAGTCCGAATTTCGAATGCAAAAAGAGCCCGAGACCTTCTTTAGAATGGATTCGAGAGCCCAAGACCCAAACACTAAGCCCAAAGCCTTTGAGCCCAAGCCCAAACCTTTCTAGGCCAAGCCTGGGTGAAGAGGGGATCGCCTCAACGAAGAGGCGACGCCTCTTCATCCAAAGCATCGGTGAGGCGTCGCCTCTTCACACCTGTCCTCTGCAGTAATAAATGTTATTTATTGCTTCATTAAACACACAAAATCTACCCATTTATCTTTATTCTGCAAACTTGGACGAAAATAGAGACTTTTGGGGCATGAAATGATGAAAAAAAAAGAAAAACAATCATGAAAAATGAAAGGTGAGCTTTAACCTTGATTTTTGGGAAAAGTTGAAGAGAGAGAAAAGAGGGTTTAAGAGGGGTTTAGGCTGATATTTTTAGGGGGGGCTTGGCCATTTTTTTGAAAGGAGGTGAAGAAAAAAGAAGTTCTGGAAAAGGAAAAGGAAAAGAAAAAAAGCAAGAGGAAAACTAAGAAAAGAGGGGAAGAGAAGTTGATCTTGAAGTTTAGGAGTTCATTTCTTTGAAGGAGAAAGAGTCTTCTTGCATTCAAATCATCAAACAAAGCTCTGAGGGCTGAGTTAGGAGCACCAAACGTGCTTCAATCAGTGAGAATCTCTGTTTTCAAGTTTTGAATTCTTTCTTTTGTTTTAAAGCTTCATTTCTTGATTTTATACTTGTTTGTTTGTCTTTTTTTTTTTTTTAATTGTTTTCTTGAGATTGAATCTAAGGCCTGAATATGTGAACTGTTGAGTTTTGAGTTACTGGTCGACTCGATTTGCATGAATGTTTGAATTGCTTAGCATTTAAGAAAGATGTAATTTTGTATTGTAGTGTATCATTGAAGAGGTGCCGCCTCTCTTATAGAGGCGATCGCCTCTTAGCCAGAGTCTGGCATGATTTTGCTCTGTTTTAGTGTATTTTTGGTATATTTTCTGTATCTTATCCGTATATGCTACCTAACGTTTTCAATATTGTATATGAATGTTATGCTCTTAGGATTATTTGAGTGATCAATTCATGTTTATATGAATATCTATGCCTACTTTCACGCATATATGATTCGGATAATTTTGTAAATAATTTGTTTACTTTGAAATGAGACTAACAGTATTTGCTGTAGGTTTTGGGTGATTGTCTAATCGCTAAGTAATTTGTGATTTAATTAGTTCTGGATAGGTTTTATTTGGTTGATTATTGTAATAATTGTACAAGGAATTGTAATCCCTAATCCCTAATCCCTATCCCTTTTGTTTTGAATGAATGCTTGTAATATTTGTTCTCATTATTTGTTTAAACGCTAAGGTAATAAGCATACAAACATAATTAATGTGCAAAGTTGGTAATATTGTAAAATTGGAAGCGCGTGCAACTCACAATAATAAGGAAATAATTTAATAATCAAAGGTAATAAAGTATAAAACACACACGGAGGCCAACCGCAAGGCTGGGTGGGCATTCAAAGCCCATAACCAGTTTCCGAACCCGATCTCTGATGACGGCTTCTGGGAACCTCCGTGGAATCCAGTTACTGTAAGTGTGTCCTGGCTTTTATCCGAGTGGCGACTCCATCTCCAATTTGGGTTCCAAAGCCCATTTTGTATTTCTTAGTGGGCCTTGAGCTCACACAGTGCCGTGGTTGCCAACACTTGAGCGCGTGCTAAACCCCGCTGCCTATAACAATATAAAAATTATGGAGATTATAAATTAAAAAGTAAGAGGAGATCTAATGATAATATAAAAATTATGATGATAATTAGTCAGAGTTTAATTGAACTCGAATAATTGTGGTACAAATGAAAAAAATTATAGAGATTAGAAACTCGAATTTTTAAATTATATTATGAGCAAATTACATTAACCTCTCTGAGGTTAAACCTGATTTATATTTCAAGCCCTCATGTTTCAAAATCGAATATTAACCTCCCTATAGTTTCAAAATCGAACACTTAAGGACTTTTCTTGACTTTTTTGCAAAAAATGACCATTATACCCTTGTTTTCTCTAACCTTTTTTTTTTTGGAAAATTATGTCTTCTCTAATCTTATTACATCAAATCCCTAGCATTTATCTTTCTCTAATTTTTATATATTTTTTTTTAAATTTAAAAAAATTAAAATTTTATTTATAGATCTAAAAATTATTAATTATTAATTCTTTTTAATTTTTATAGATCTAAAAATTTTTTAATTTTTAATTTTTAAAATAAATTTTTTTGTATATGTATATGGATTGATTGTAAATTTTTTTGAAATTTTTAGATCTACAAAAATTATTTTTAACTTTTTTTTAAATTTTTAAGAAATATTAATAAATGATTTTTATAAACTACAAAATTTTAAAAAAATTATAAATGTATATTTTAAAAGTAATTTCATCAATTCTCATTGTTATTCAAACATAAACTTTTGGGTAAATGATAGGGATTATATGTAATGGGGTTAGAGAAGATATATGTTAAAACAAATGTATAATGGTCATTTTTTGTAAAAAAGTCAACAAAAGTCCTTAAGTGTTTAATTTTGAAATTACAGGAGGTTAATATTTGATTTTGAAACATAAGAGTTTGAAATGTAAATTAGTCCTAACCTCATAGAGATTAATGTAATTTGCTCTTATATTATTTATTAATATTACTAAAATTATAATTTTTATGATAAATAACAAAAAAATAATAATTATCTGTTATATAGCTGGCAAGTATTATTTAATTTTTGTGGAAAAATAAAATTATTCCGATCAATTTAATCGTTAGGCAGCAGGTACGGTGAATTGCAGGTACAAGATCTATGAAACGAAGAGAAGAGGTAAACGAGGTTGACTGTTGTAGACCCGCAGAGTGTGCTGCACTGATGGAGTAAAAAAATAGAAAAAATTTATATTGATAGTTAGTTTAAGTAAAAGCAAGAAGAGAAATACTACTGTACAACACATGCCCAATAAAAAGATTAATTAATCACCATTCATTTGTTGTTGGTGGGGGGCCATGATGTGGAAAGTTAACCAAAATTAAAACAAGTCCTGATAAAAAAAATGCCCAGCAAATTTTGATAAGTTTGAGGTTTTTGATGGCTAATCAAAGTCTATATGTACTTTATTTATTATTATATGGTACTAATTATTATTATTAATTTGGTCTATTATTAGCTTCCAAAAAAAAAAAAAAATTTGGTCTATTATTTATCCAAACACCATTACATGCCCCCTTAATTTCTCTCTAATTGAGTGTAATCTAAGGCAAACAAAAGCTGCCTGAAAGTAATGCCAAGTCAGTATTTTTTTTTTCAGTATAATTTTTTCTTTTTATTTACATAAATTCATAATATATTTTGACTAGATTTGATATTCAATTATTAAAACGTATTGTTTTATTTTTGAAGTTCTAAAACTAAAAATTCAACCGTTAATGGTCAAGTAAATTAGTGGTGTAATTCGTTTGTGGTTGTGTACCACCAAGTAGAGGGAGCGGAATGGGACACAATTTGCAATCGCTCTGTCAATACGTTCTGGTGATTTTCAAGAATTTTTTTTTTTTATAAAAATGATCTATCTTCTGCTTTTCATAAGGTTGAGTTATATGTAATTTTAACTTTCAATATTTATTGTATCCTTACTCTCTTTTAATGAAAGAATTTTATTATTATAAAAAAAATTAGTGATGTAATTCACCTCAATTATTAAGGGTATGATTTTTTGCCTCTCCCTCTACTGTTGAAATAATTATTTATTTATTTATTTGTTTATTTGTTTGTTTAGTTATTTTTCTAAATTACTAAAAAAATTTATTTACTAACTAATTTTCATGTGAATTATTTTTTGTAAATAACAAAATGGTAGAAAATATTGATTAAAAATATATTAAATTATAATAAATTGAATTAAATGTGTATTTTTATTTAGAAAAATTATAATTTTGAAACGAAATTGTGAAGCTCCATTTATAAATGCGAAAGTGATCATAGTAAAGAGGGTTTCCTTCTACGCGACCAAACTTTGATTGAATCAGAATGTTGGGATAATTAGGACACATTGATCATTATTTAAGCGACGTTAACGACAAGATCAAACCAATTTAGCTCAACCAATGTTCATCCTGAAATGTAAATAAAAGTAGGTGCATTCTCATCTTATCTTATTTTAATTTGGGATTTTTTCATAAAGAATCAAAAAATAAAAAATAATATCAAAAGTTACATTGACCAAAACTATTTTCAAAAATAGTTTTAAGGAAGTTTTTTTTCTTCAAATTTAAACCATGACTTTTCTAGAAGTTGTTTGACTCTTTTAGAAGCTGTTTCTTTGACTAATCACATTACCAATTTGATCCTTCTATTTTTTTTTTGAATTAAGCATTTTTTTCTATTTTCTTCATTTTTTTGCTAAAATTTTTTTTACTATTTTTAAGGTACTTTTTTTTATCATATTTTTTTGCTCAATGTTTTTTTATACTCAACATTTTTTCTATTTTTAAGGTACTCTTAACATTTTTTTTACTCAATATTTTTTTATTTTATTTTTTGCTCAACATTTTTCTCAGTGTTGTTACATATTGTTTAACATATGCACGTAACAAGTCCTCTTCAGCTCTCTAACGCCGCCTCTCTTTCATTTCCTTTCAGGTGCAAGTGTCACTACCCATTGCCTTAAACTCTTCATAATGTATCTGAAAATTATTTATGTAAACATATTAGTTTCTTAAACCCAAGCCCAACATATAAATCACCAAGTTGTTTGTGGGGTTCAATTTCTTAAAAAGGTTTGTTCATTTGCCAGTTTATGGAAGTTTGACACATGAATTACAGGGAGTCAGTTTTAATACATGTATTACAAGTATTAAAAATATTGTAACAGATCTTTAATACAATAAATGAAAATAAATTATGGAGTAAATACAAAATTTTTAATACAAAATAAAAATATTGTAACAGATCTTTATGGAGTAAATATGTATCATGTAAAACATAATTCTTTTGTCCTTTTTTATATGAATGTAAACTTATTGTTTCATCCTTCAAAAATATCATAAGTTAAAAGTAAAAATATTTAACAAAAAAATTAACTAAAACAAAGCTTATTTGGCGTATTTAACTAAAAAATTTTATGGCGTATTTGTAACATCCACAAAAAAAAAAAAAACAACAACACTAAAAACAAAAAAGCAATAACACTGAAAAATAAAAAGCAACAACACTCAAAAACAACAAACACTGAAAAAAAGCAACAACACTCAGAACAGAAGCAACAAAAAGTAACAACACTGAAAAAATCAACAAACTGAAAAACATAAACAACAACACTGAAAAAAGAAGAAAAAAAAAACAACACTGAAAAAAAAAAACAACAAAAAGCAACTATTTTTCCTTTCCCATATACAAGCTTAGCCGAAAGACCTATTCAATATCCTAGATCAAGTGGTATGGCACAACTTGTGTGGCAGAGCACAGCTGATTAAATACATTAGTGGTGTTTAATATATATATATATATTAGGTTCCTAAGTTTAGACTCAAGTTCAAGAGGTTATTTCTTGGATTAACGATCTACTGTCCAAGACCTTTACAAGTTCACAAAGTTCCAATGTACTAACATGATATTTCACCTATATTTGGCCACCATGTGAAAAAAGAAAGCTTAACTTGTGCCCACTATCCAGCACAAATAATAACAAATAAGAACTCAATTAACATGTCATTAAAATACACAATCCCATATATCCTAATTGTTTAATTATTCTAGTGTAACCTAAAGATAGGTTTTTAACTCATTTAAAATAAGAAGAAGGGCAATTAGTCACTGAAATAACCAATTAGGATTTGAGGAGAGCACTACCGAAAATAATAAGATACATAAGTCACCAATGATTCAACTTAACAGTCAAGAAGATAACCATTTAACAAAGGTTTAAAGAACTAAACAAAGGTTTATATTAACAAATAATTTATTATATATGGGTTTACATCCTTGATTTGGTAAGGACAAACCAAGAGAGACTTTGAGTTACAAAGTCAAGTTCACGTTTTTTTTTTTTTTAAAAAAAAAACGCTTTTGTTAAGATGTTTAAACACTTCGAAAATTCAACAACAAATTCAATGATGTACAACAACTTAACAATAATGAAGGAATGAAGTTCATAGGAATTTCAAGGAAACAACATGACATGATTCAAGGGAAGGTTGCAAAAAAAAAAAAAAACAAAACATAGAACAATGAATTTTTATACCAAACTAGAAATCAGATTTCAGCAAAGAAGAGTAATATCAAGAATACTGAATTTCAGCAAACAACAAGAATTATGAGGCAAACTTAAGATCGGTGTAAAATGAGAAGTTGGAGGGTCACTCACCGTTACTTCCAGCTATTGATTTTCCCCTCGCTGTTTTAACAGACTCTTCTCTGTTCCTCTGATCAACTCCTAACAACCAATCGAGAACATCATTTAATTTATGTCAAAAGTTTTCAAATTTCTACATGTAAACTTTTAAAATCAGTTTGAGCACTGATTTATGCTAAGCTTCTTTCCTATTTATCTCCATGCCTATATCTTTACTTAATCTATGCATGCAACTAGATCTGAAAATCAATTTAATCTCTAAATAAATTTCCATAATCACTCAGCTTTTCACTTCCTCTTCCAACCAACGTCCTTTTCAAGGTCAAAGAAGCTATTTTAAAGAGAATAACTCACAAATCCATGCGGTTTATTCAAATTTTAGCTCAAAATAACTTAAACAAACAGAAAGTAGAAATAAAAAGGCACCGTACAATGTGGATGTGTTCGATTTCACTGGAAAAGGAGAAGAACTCATGAATCTCTTTCACTTGCTAGATCTGATAAATGCTTCACTTGTACAGTTCTCGTCTATCAATTTTTTTTCCAAACAAAAAATTACAACTGCACATCAGTTTCAAAACAAATTACAGTTCCATTCAAAATAAATGAAGAAGAAGAAGAATGTATTAGTTGATCTGTTGCTGTATTGTAAGCTGCTCTTCTTGTTCTTGTTCTTGGATAGAGAAGCTGCAACTGCTGCTGCTTTAGTGTTTTTTACAGCCTGTGAGCGCGAGAGATGAGAAGAAGAAGAAGAAGAAAACGACGACGACGAAGTGAAAAAGAAAAGGAGGAGGAGGAGGTGAGAGATCGGTGAGAGTTGCATGAGATGCAATCAGTGGTGTTTCGATCTCATTGGAGCTGCTTCAACAACAAGAGAGCTCAACCATAAATTTGATGGAGAAACCATCAGTTGGTTACTTGAACACGCGAAGCCAGCTATAAAGAACGAGAAAGTTATTTTTGAAAGATAAAAAAAATGCAGGCCAAAATTGAAAACGCGAAAATCAGTTATGAAAAAATAAAAACGGTCGGACTATAAAAGAAAGATGTCTGGTCAAACAGGCCATTTTTTGTAATTTCCTCTTTTAATTTTTGTAATGTAATATATATTTTGTTAATAATTATCAGTAGATAATAAAATATATTTTCATTTGGGAAATTCTAAAGTGACTTTATTTTTTATATATTTTATTTTCACTTTACTTTTATAACCATTTTGATGAGAATGTATTGAATTATCCAATGATAATTATTAACAAAATAAAAGTTACTTTGTAAAAAAGAAAGTAACCATATACTATTCCTTTTCATTTAATGATCATTAAAATAAAGTAAAATAAAAATAATTATAAATCAAAGTAACCATAAAATTTCTCTTTAATATTTATTAGTTCACAATTGATGATGCAATAATCTCATATCCGTTTAAAGACAAAAAATTTAAATCTTTATAAACTCAAATATTTTTTATTTTATCATTATTTGTTAAACATATATATATATCTCACTTTTGCACTCTAAAATTATAATGTATAAGTAATTAAAATATTAAATTATATTATTAAATAAAAATATACATATTCAATAGAAAAGTTTTTAAAAATATATATAACTTAAAATGAATAAATAATATTATCCTATGAATCACATTGAAATTTATAGAACTAATATTTCTGAAAATTAACTAATTAACTAATAATAAATTTAACTTTTTTTTTTTGAAAATAATGATGAGTCATTTATCTGAATTAAGAAAATATAATTTATTGTATCGAGATTTTTTCAGATTTTAGCCTTTGGCACATAGAATACCCACTATCAACCATCCATGGACAATTGTTTTTATTAGTTTTTTTAATAATTAGTCTAACTAGTTAAAACTCACGGTTTGAAATGAGAGAGTAAGAGGATATTTGAGAATCGAATTCTACTTTTAATCAAATGTCTTTATCTCGTGACATTCATTATAAGCGAGTTAGGCGATCAATATAAAGAATTTTTAAGAAAAAATATGAGAAAATTGATGATTGAATATATGGTCTCAAGAATAGCAGAAGCTTTTTCGGTTTGTGAGGTGCTCAGTTGGCTTAAGCAGAAACAGATGGATCGAATAGTCCTTGAGTCTGATGCGCTTCAAGTGGTTCAAGGTCTTTGTCAGTTAATTGATACATCCTCCTTTTTTTTTTTTGGTCAAACAGAATGCTTTATAGAAGGAAAAGGCTACAAGAGTATTTGTGGTATATTACATAACCAGTTAGGAGGCAAAGAAGAGGCCAGTACAGCTTTGGAGAGCCAATCAGCCGTGATATTTGCCTCCCTCCTAACCCAATTAAACTTAATTACAGCAAAATTACAGGTTTTAGCCAAAATAGTCTGAGCAATATTAACAACACTCCAGTGAGCTTCTTGCAGAGAGGATAAAGCTTGGTAGGACAGCAAGGAGTCCGTTTCAATAACGCATTTGGTGAAACCAGCCTACAAAGCTAAGTTAATAGCTAACAAAACAGCTTCCATTTCAGCAACAAGAGGTGACATAGCCTTTCGAACTTTAGCTGTTCCATGTACCACCTTCCGCGATGAATCACGAGCTATAACAGCAAGACCTGCATGGGCAGTTGTGTAATTATAAACGGCATCAATATTTAACTTAATAAAACCATGTCCAGGTGGACGCCACACACGAGATTGTCTCTGCATGGTACGCTGAGCAACGCCTGAGTGAAGAGAAGGCTGAATACAATTCAGCTCAGTTTCAGCATCCAAGGTAGAGAAAATTTCATGCTGCAAATTAAAAGCCTTCTGAAGAGTGTGCAAAGGTTGTGGAGTGTTTTGAGCAAAAATAAAAGCATTTCTAGATTTCTATATAGACCACCCAATGCATAGCAATAAAGCAAACAGGTCTAAGTGCTGTCTAAGTAAATTGGAGATATTAGTCCACCATTGGGACAAGCCTGGAACCTGAAGCTGATTTAACACAAAAGCCAACGGTGAGGCAAACCATAAAGCTCGAGCATAGGCACAGAAAAATAACATGTGTAAAACATCTTCCTGCTGATTTTGACAGACCTGGCACACGTTTGTGGGAACAATGCCATGCCTAGCTAAAACATCTTGTGTGGGAAGAAGGTGGTTCAAAACTTTCCACCAAAACATTTTTATCTTAGGTATAGTTTTTGCATGCCACAATTTTTTCCAGCTCAAGGAAGATAAACCAGTTAAGCCTGCCTCTTGAGATGAGAGGAAATTGTAAGCAGACCGAGCTGAAATGATGCCTCATTTATCATGATGCCACACAATGCGGTCAGGGATACGAGAGTCCCCTAAGGGAATACACATAATCCGCTCCACATCTTTGGAGTTTAACAACTGAGATAGGAGGGGGACATTCCAGCAGCGCTGAAGAGGTAGGATGAGGTCCGCCACGAAGTGGACAGAACAATGCAAAGGCCTAGGCGAGGAGACCTTAAAATTCGGAGAGGTGGGAATCCACTTATCCTCCCAAATAGCAACATGCTGCCGATTGCCAATGTTAAACCTGAAACCTGGCAACAAAATATCCCGAACTTTAACTAAACTTGACCAACCCCACGAAGGCCTAGAACCGAAGGTAGCATGAAGGAAAGAGGTATATGGAAAATAAATGTTCTTCAACAAACGAGCCCATAAAGATGTAGGAGAATCTATAATTCTCCACACACGCTTAGAGAGTAAAGCAGTGTTAAATTTTTCAAAGTCCTTAAAGCCTAAGCCTCCATGGTATTTTGATTTGGTGACATTCTGCCATTTGGCTAGATGAAGACTCCTTTTATAAGGGTCACTGCCCCACCAGAAATTTGCTACCATGGCATTTAATTTGGAGCAAAAGCTAGATGGAAATTTGAAGCACGCCATTGCATAGGACGGGACAGCTGTAAGCACCGCTTTTACTAAGATTTCACGCCCAGCTGGGGAGAGAAACCTGTGTTTCCAATTCTCAGATTTTTTACCAATTCTATCAAGAATAAAAGCAAGAGCTGCCTTCTTTGAGCGACCCCAGAAGGCAGGGAGACCAAGAGAAGAGCTGCCTTCTTTGGTTTGCTTATTGAGGATTGTCAGTCTATGTTGCAGCATTTTAATCAAATTTGTGTACGCTTTGTAAGAAGGTCAGCGAATGAGGCTGCTCACTTGTTAGCTAGAGTAGCCCCTTCTATATCTGATCTTGTTGAATGGGAAACAATTTCCAACTCTGTTATTTCTGTTGTAGCTCGAGAGAGCTTTAATGAATGATTATCCATCTTCTTATTTCAAAAAAAAAAATTAATATTGTGGTCCAATAATAAAATGATAAATTACCCATTTTAGACGGATTAAACTTTCATGAATAAAAACTTGAGGAATATTTTGAAATTCTTGATTAATTGAATTATTCATGTAAGGTTCTGATAAACAGTAATATCATATTTTTAAAATTCATGTTTTATTTATATAAAAATTAATTAGTTAATTATGTCATATATTTTAAAACGAGGAAATAAAAACTTAGATTTATTATTTGATTAAAATTATTTATCATGAATATATCACGCATGATTAATTAAATAAGGTGTAGTCTACCATTACTTTATTTTTTATAAAGTAAAATTTACTTTGTTAATAATAACCTTTGAATGATTTAACACATTTTCATCCTATAGTAAAAATAATAAAATACACATAAAATAAATTAAAAACAAAATAATGGCAGAATTTTCCATTAAATAAAATCAGAATCTATTTATTTATTTTTATTTAAATATTTGTCTGAAATATTAACAGTTATTATTACTAATTAAATGATTAATTACATTATACTCGGTGTACACATTGGTTTTGTTGTATTCATTCGTCATCCACGTGATAAAGCTAGGCATAAAAACGACAGCCTCCAAATCCCCCAAAAAAAAAAAAAATCAACAAGTACCACGAGATTCAAAATAAATTCATTAATCACGCGACGCCAGGTTAACAGTCACGCGGTTTGGGTGGTTCTATCAATCCACTGTACTTCATACATGTTTTTCCGCTGCACACGCGGCCCACGTGTTTTCGTTCTGGACCATCTAAACGTGTCGAATTATCATCCATGCTTGATTTAATGAAAATTATACAATAAAGGTTCCTAAATGGACCACAAAATGTATTCAAAATATATATATATATATATATATATTCTACCGCATCATAGTAGTAAACGATGTTGTTCAAAAAAAAAAAAATAGTAGTAAACGAATGTTGTCCACAAAAAAAAAAAAAAGTAGTAAACGAATGTATGGCCAAAAAAATGAAAAATAGCAGTAAACGAGTGGGGTTTTTTTTTTTTTGGCGAATTATGTGCAAAATTTCCAATTTCAATTTTAAATATATCTTATTAAAAAGTAAAATTAATAAAATACGATAAATTCATAATATTACTAATGACATCAGTTCTTTCTTTCAATTAAATTGATCAAATAAATAGCTGCATGTATTAATTTAAGTGATAAAAAATTTAAATTTGTTTAAATAAAATGTTAAATTAAAATTTTATATATGAAAAAAATAGATGGTAATATATTATGTATGGAATCCGACTTAAATTTTAAAATAATTAAAATTTTTGTGGTTACATTATATCGGAGACATCAAATACAAAGAAAAAAAATTAATCAAATAAAAAACTCAATAAATGGAAATAATTCATTCTATATTTGAAATATAAATTTATATATTTTACTGAAATCTAATAGTCAAATTAAAATATTATTGAAATAAGCAAATTATATTTTTTTAAAATAAAAATTTATTTATATATTGCATAAAATACGAAATATAAAATATAATTATAAAATTTTAACAGTCTCCATTCTTTGTTCTAGGTTTCTGCATACAAATTTTTATTTTTGGCCATAACTAATCATTTCTTAGATAGGTAGTGGTCCCTAATATTATTTTAATTTCTTTTACCTGCTTTTTTTTTAAATTCAATAAACACAAATTTATGACATGTTTTATTTTCTTATTAGAATTTTTGAATTTTTCTTTATAGAGTTCTTAATATCCTTTATGCAATTTTGTTAGTTATTGATACCCCACAGGTATATTCCTGTTCTATATTTAATATATTCCTAAATAAACAGTAATTTGCAGAGAAAGAAAACTCAATCCAAATAGAAGAAGGAGTCTCGGATTAGGAAGTAAATGTTCATGAAAGACACAAGTCCTACATGCAAGAGGAATCTCATTCCTCTTAGGTTTGCACATCTCATTCTCTATAAATACTCCTTCCCCTTTCTCTCATTATTCATTCTATTCTATTCAGCTATTACTCTCTTTATCTCTCAAAAACTCT
>CATIWK010582990.1:0-16721 GCA_949634005.1 Mallotus japonicus
AACGAATCTCACCATGTTCTTGCACCAAAGCACAAGGATGACAGCTTCCATGATTTGACTTTCCTTTTATAATACACAACAAGTCTCGGTTAGAACTTGGAATATAGCACCTCCACTGGCCATACGAGCACTAAAAAATGTTCGTACTTTGATTTATAATTCTGAGCACCTGTCTATTCTGGTGCACCAAAAAATGCCAAAAGAGAAAAAAAAAAAAAATGGCACTGCCAACTAGCTGACAAGAATAAAATAGCTTAAGAAAACGTGAACACTCGGTCCACTGGTTCTAGTTTTTAACTCTTGTTTTGTTTTTGATCTAATCCCCTTCTCTTCTCGTGCCTGAACATGGCTTCTAGGGTCGAAACATCATTTCCTTCTTCATCTTCTTCTTCCAATTACTACCATGTTTTCTTGAGCTTCAACGTAGAAGATACCCGGAAGTCTTTTGTTGGTCATCTCTATAAAGAGCTAAAACGGAAAGGACTTCTCTGCTTCAAAGATGATGGAAATTTCGAGAGAGGGAAATCAGTTCCGTTAGAGTTCTTGAATGCCATTGAAGGGTCAAGAATTGCAGTGGTTGTTATATCAGAAAATTATGCTTCTTCCAGTAGGTGCTTGGATGAGCTTGTAAAGATCATTGAATGCAGGGAAAAAAAGGGTCAATCTGTTCTGCCCATTTTCTACAATGTGGATCCCTTACGAGTGAAAGATCAGACAGGTTATTTTGCACAAATTTTTGCTGATCATGAACAAGATTCTTCCATGGTAGAGAAGATGCAGAGATGGAAAGAAGCTCTTTACAAGTTGGCCTTAATTGATTGCTTGAATTCTCGAGACTGGTAATTCATTTAACTGCTAAAGACTCTAATGTTATCAAGCTTTTCAAATTAAGTTGCTGTTGATAATTTCTGTTGTTATCAAGCTTTTCAAGTTAAATTGCTGTTGATAATTTCTGATGTTATCGAGCTTTTCAAGTTAAGTTGTTGATAATTTTAATTTAATGGCCTGTTCATCATTTCTGCCAGGCCTGATGTTCACAAGTTTACTGAGGAAGTTTCCAATGCCATTTTGAAAGAATGGAATCATATGACCTCAAGTGACCTTAATGGATTTGTTGGAATTGGTTCATGCATTGAGCAAATTCAACCATTATTAGACATGGAGTCCCCAGATGTTCTCTTTATAGGAATCTGGGGAATGGGTGGCATCGGTAAGACAACCACTGCCAAAGCTTTATTCAATCAAATCTCTGATGAATTTGAAGCTTCTTATTTTGTTGCAAACGTTAGAGAGGAATCAGAGAAACGTACTGTGGTTCGTTTACGAAATGAAATTCTGTCGAAAATTTTAGAGGATGAAAATTTACATCTAGGAATAAGCAGCATATTGCCGAGGATAATTTTGAATAGATTGCGCCGAAAGAAGATCCTTATCGTTCTTGATGATGTCAGTAATCTAGATCAATTGGAAATTTTAGCTGGCAATCATAATTGGTTTGGTTCTGGAAGTAGAATAGTTATAACAAGTAGAGATAAGCAAGTGCTTGTTGATAAAGCTGACAAAATATTTGAGGTTAAAGGATTACATTATCATGAAGCTCTTCAGCTACTTAGCATGAAAGTGTTCAAACAAAATCACCCTTTCGAAGGATACATAGAGTTGTCAAAAAGGGTTGTAAACTATACCAAAGGTGTTCCTTTAGCTCTCAAGGTTTTGGCTTCCTTTTTGTGCAACAAGCAAGCAGAAGAATGGACAAATACATTGGAAAAGCTAGAACAATCTTCTAATCTGGAGATCCAGAAAGTGTTGAAGATAAGTTATGATGAATTGGAATGTGTAGAGAAGGATATATTTCTTGATATTGCATGTTTCTTTAAAGGAGCTGATGTAGATTCTGTAACGAGTATTCTTGATGGTTGTGATTTATTTCCAAGAAGTGGGATAAGCCGTCTTGTTGAGAAGAGTCTTGTAGCTGTAGTAGATAACAAGCTAGATATGCATGATTTGCTACAAGAAATGGGTCAGGATATTGTTCAACAAGAATCAAGCGAAAATCCTAGCAAACATAGCAGATTGTGGACTCCTGAAAATATCTGTGATGTACTGACAAAGAATAAGGTAAGAACAAGAATTGTATAATTTCTTATCAATGTAAGAAAATTAGGATAGAGCAACATTTTCGTAATGATTTATTCTTCTCTTCTCTCTGCTGTCAGGGGACAATCGCAATTGAAGGCATATTCCTGGACATCTCCAAAACTGAAAAAGTAGACTTAAGTCCTGCAGCCTTTTCAAGAATGCGCAACCTGAGATTGCTCAAATTTTATCACAACAGCTTTTTGTCATGGAAAAATCCTACTGGGTGTATATCAGAATCTACAGTGGACTCATGTGATGGTCTTCAGTCTCTTCCTAATAAGCTATGTTTCCTTCATTGGCATGGATATCCATGGGAATCACTGCCATCTAACTTTTCAATGGAGAACTTGGTTGAACTTAGCATGCCTTTGAGCCAAGTAAAAGAACCTTGGGATGGAGTAAAGGTATGTTTTTGTATTATCTCTTCTTTCAATCCTGGAAAATGGGCGAAATTTTCGAATTTCTTAAGCCATTGTGTCACTTTTACTTTTGTCACAGCATCTTCCGAAGTTAAAGTTGCTTGATCTTCATGATTCTCAGCACCTGATAACACTTCCGGATCTGTCTTCAGCTTTGAACTTGGAAAGGATAATTCTTGATAACTGCACAAGTTTACTTGAGATTCCATATTCCATTCAATGCCTTCACAGGCTTGTTTATCTTGGTCTATCTAACTGCAAAGAGCTACAGAGTCTTCCAAGCCTTAGGCATTTGAAATCTCTGAGGACTCTCAACCTTTCTTCCTGCTCAAATCTGAAGAAGTTTCCAGAGATTTCAGAGGATATAGAAGAATTGTATTTAGAGGGGACTGGATTGGAAGAGTGGCCTGACTCTGTTCAATTTCTTGACAAGCTAAAATTTTTATCTCTACATCATTGTGAAGACCTCAAAAGTCTGCCGAGCAGCATTTGTTTGAATTCTCTGGATAATCTTGATCTCTCCTGGTGCTCCAGTCTCAGGAATTTTCCAGATATTGTGGGGAATATCAAGTACTTGAATGTAGGGCACACTGCCATAGAAGAATTGCCACCATCAGTAGGGTCTCTTGCCTCGCTTATCAGATTGAATCTGAAAGATACACAAATAAAAGAATTACCTTCATCAATTGGGAATCTGTCATCACTTGTTGAATTAAGTCTCAAGGAAAGTTCAATACAAGAACTGCCATCATCCATCGGATGCCTCTCTTCACTGCTTAAACTGAATCTGGCATTGTCTAGTATAGAAGAGTTGCCCTCCTCGATTGGAGGTCTCTCTTCACTTGTTGAATTCAATCTTGAGAAAAGTACATTAACGGCATTGCCCTCATCAATTGGATGCCTCACTTCGCTTGTTAAGTTGAACCTGGCAGTGACTGAAATAGAAGAATTACCCCCATCGATTGGATTTCTCACTTCGCTTGTTGAGCTGGATTTGAGCCAATGTCCAAGGTTTCAGAATCTTCCGAGCAGCATTGGTAAACTGAAATGCCTTGAAAAGCTTTACCTTTGCGGCCTTAGAAGACTCAGGAATATTCCAAGCGGCATTTCTCAGCTGAAACGCTTGCAAGATCTTTATCTCAATCACTGCACAAAACTTGGCAAATTGCCCTCTTTGTCAGGTTTCGGCTTGTTGAGAGATCTGGTTCTAAGCTACACTGGAATAGTGAAAATCCCTGTCAGCATAGGCTATTTATCATCATTGCAAGTTCTGCTTCTGAAGGGAAACAATTTTATGAGAATACCTGCAACTATTAAGCAACTCTCACTGTTGGAAGTCCTTGATATATCATACTGCAGGAAACTCAAAGCTTTGCCAGAGCTTCCCTGCCGAATAAGAGTTCTTCTAGCACTTAATTGTACATCCCTGAGGACAGTATCAAGTCCATTCGTTCAACTTCAAGAAACACAAGAACAATCACCGGACGAAAAATGTGGGTTTATGTTTGCTAATTGCGTGAGCATGGAGAAGAATGCTTGTAGCTACATTGTCGAAAGCGCACTTCTCAAAAGTCAACATTTAGCAATCACATTACTGGAACTTTTCAATGTGCGTGCCAATCTTTTCTATTGTTAAATTCAGAAGAACCTATTCTTTTATTTATTAGACACTGAGTTCATTTATCTTCATGCAGGGTGATGAAGAGATGCTGGTTTCCCCTGCTGTTTGTTTACCAGGAAATGAAATTCCAGAGAATTTCAGGTTTCAGAATACTGGAGCTTCAATAACTACTCTGTTGCCTCCCAATTGGTATAATAACAATTTAGCAGGTTACGCGTTTTGTGCTGTTATTGAATTGGAGAATCTTCCCTACCTAGATGGATTCACCATTCAATGCATTTGTCGCATGGAAAATGAGCATGGTTATGGCTTTGAAGTTACCTCCAAGGATATAGCAGCCTGGGATGACGAATTCAAGTTCGAGTCAGATCATGTTTTCCTTTGGAACTGTGTTGATATTTTTTCGAAGGAAAGATACGAGCAGCTGAGGAACAATGCATGCACTGCCACAGTTGAATTTAAATCCTACATTTACGTTGAGGATGAGTATAAGGTAACGTTGCCTGCCGAAAACAGTTTCAAAGTAAAAAGCTGTGGGTTCAATATAGTCTATGCCGTAGATGAGAAGCAATGGGATGCTTCCATAGATCAACCTAGCTCCTCTTATGATCCAATGCAGATTTGCTCAAGGGATGGCGCAGGTGATCTGGAAATTGGGGAACGAGTGATTGAAATTCATAGTAACAAAAAATTGAGAAGTGAAGACTACTGTTCTAATGAGATCAATTGCATTGGGGATGAAATGAAAGAGGAGAAGGAATAGCAACATAAACAATTGAATCAGTTTTGGACATTGAAAGTTGTACATTTATTATTTTGTATTCACGAAGGAACATTAATTTCATACTCAACATGGTCTAGAGACACTTCGAATTCTCATTAGCGCATTCCAAGGCAAATTTCATACCCTTGTGAAAAACTGGATTTTATATATATATATATATATTTACTTTGAGAAGTTTTAATTGTTTAATAATAGAGTTAAAAATTAAATATATTATTGAGCTGGTTGCAGTGAATAACTCCCACCTAAGGAAGTTTCAAAAAAAAAAAAAAAAAACTCACTACAAGGAGGAGATAGGATTCGAACTCTGGCTTTTTTATATGAATATCCACATCTTTTACCACTGTAGAGAATTTAAAAGTTAAATATATCATAAAATAATTAAAAAAATTTATACGAATTTAATTATTAAAAGCATCAAACGTTGTACCATATTAGAAGGTTGATCAGTCAAAACATTGTTATGAAATTGAATCCGTATCTCCCTTACACTGGTCCATGGAGAAATTCTACCATAAACAATCTAAAAGCTTTAGCTAACATGTAGAAAGAGTTAATCAATGAAACAATGAAATTTAATTACATGATAACTAGAAAACTAGTTACGTTCCAAATCCAGTACATGTTACATCAAGAATCAATGAAATTTAATTACATGCATGATAACTAGAAAACAATGACATTAATCAAAGAAACAATGAAATTTAATTATATGATAACTAGAAAACTAGTTTTTTTTTTTTAAACCAACTAGAAAACTAGTTAAGTTCCAAATCCAGTGCATGTAAATCATGAGTCAAGACCAGGTCTTTTTGGCTTTCTTCTTCATTCGTTCAAGCAGCTCTTCTTCCTGTATAATGCGAAGTTGCTCTCGATCCCCTTCCTCGCAAGCTGTGCACTTCTTTTCTCTTCCTTCTCCATATCCTTGTAGCCGGTTTCCATGTTCTTACAATCCGAGTCATCACGACCAAGAAACCTTTGGGTATTACACATTCTTCTTATCATACTCAGGGCCTTTATAGTCTCCTCGTCATATCCATCTTCATCATCATCCTCCTCATACTCACCGTCAGCTCTAGCACCCCTTTTCTTCACTGGCAGAACATATGCTGAATTTTGCCTCACTCCTCCTCCAGGCCTCGTTAACTGCCCTCCTACTACTTTTGACGCTGCCGCAGAGTGCTGTTTTGGCATGATTTTAGGTTGTCGTATTGTGTTTTTCTCTAAACCTGGCATCTGGGTCCTGTTTTTTTCGTCGGTTCTTTTCACAGGCAAGCTTTTTGGCAGGATCTTTTTATTGTCAGGGAGAGTAGTTGTTGCAGCAACTGGCATTGGCACAGGGTCATCAGATAGCAGGAACGAATAGTCTCTTGATTCTCTAATTCTTTCTATCTTTTCGCTTAGGTTGGAACTTTTTTTCCTAGTTTTCTTCATAGATTCTGAAGAACAAGAAGAAGCAGCAGCATGCATCTTCCTTCTGATTTCTTCTTTAAGCTTTTGCCTCAACTGCAAATATTGCTGCTCTTTCGTCGCTGCCATGGTCGATCCTCGCAAATCAACAAAACAGAAAACAAAAATTCAAGAACGAGACGAGAAATATTGTAAATAAACAGAAATTTGGGTCCGTGTTTAAATAAGCAAATTTGTTTTTCCGGCTCTGATTAGGATACTTTTCCTAGTCAAATTCGGTTTGACTGGTTTTTTACTTGCAAACTAGTATTACTACTGGGCCGAGGTGAGATTAGCGGGCCTGAACACCTTAAGTCCAGGCCCTGATAAGAAAAGAAAAGATAACTATAAAGATGCCACGTCACCAGTAACGATAAACTGATAATAGGATAAGGGGTTGTCGTTAAGGCTAGCGGAAAGAGGAAAACTGCACCGTTTGAGTGGAGAGAGCGAAATGGCGGGACCTCTGTTTCAGTTGAAGAGCGCAACCGTAAAGGCGTGTGCTAAAGAGAGCAAGCATGATAATAGCAGAGCTGACCTCCTGGAGAAGACCCGAAACTCTAGGGTCTTGGTATTGGGTGGAACAGGTCGGGTCGGGGGATCCACTGCCATTGCTCTTTCCAAGCTCTGTCCTGAACTACGAATTGTTGTTGCTGGTCGAAACAGGTAATCTTCTTTGGTTTTGGTTTAGCCAGTGCATAGGAATGAGGATTTGCTAATTGAAAGAAATCGTTACTTTTAGGGAAAAAGGTGCAGCGATGGTGGCTAAATTGGGGCAAAATTGTGATTTTGCGGAAGTTGATATTGACAATGCAGGCTCATTGGAAGCTGCTTTAAGTGGTATTGTAGTTTCTTGTCTGTATTTTGACTAATCTAGGTAATGTAATTGAAAGGCCAGGTGATTGCGGATTTGGTTGCTGTTGTAAAATTGTGTATGAATTAATTTCTTTTGCAGATGTGGATCTTGTGGTTCATGCTGCAGGACCTTTTCAGCAGACGGAAAAATGTAGCGTTCTTGAAGCTGCTATAGAGACCAAGGTGAGGAAAGGTAAACGTTTTTGGCATTTCAAGCTTGACTCTCTTTTTAAGGATTGTTCATGGCCTTGGTTCAGAAGTATGTCGCTATCTTAGGACTGTTTGTTTTCTCTTTCTATAGACAGCATATGTTGATGTTTGTGATGATACAAGCTATGCGCTTCGTGCAAAATCCTTCAAGGACAGAGCTTTATCTGCTAATATTCCTGCTATAACTACCGCTGGGATCTACCCAGGAGTTAGCAACAGTAAGACAAATGCAATTCTGTTATTTAGTGCTGTGTGTACATTTATGAAAAAGAAATGGTGTGGTTCTAAATTCCTGCTGCGAAAATAAAACTCATGCCATTTTCAGTAATCTAAGTTATTTGGTTTTGTTTATAGGAGATGACATATTTGGATTTTTTTTTTCTTAACAATGCTTATCCGTATTGACTATATTGCTTTTCAATCACAAAAACTAATTTCTGTAGCTTCTTGTGACAGTAATGGCTGCAGAGCTAGTTCGTGCTGCTAGAACTGAAAGCAAGGGGAAGCCAGAGAGGCTGAGGTAATCATTTTCTGTCCTTCAGTTTGAGGTTCAAGTATGTATACACCAGCCAAAATCTTTATTTAATGGTTTATAATTCTAAGGATTCTCTTATAATTTTTGTCTTATGATCCCTAATCTTTCAACTTACATCTGGCAATTCTCATCTTAGTAGCAAACTAGTTTTTGAAAATAAACTTCAACCAAGTAACGCTCAATGCCATCTCTGATTGATGGCCATATCATAAGATTTTCCTTCCAATAATGTGTTCCAGTTTCAGTTATGAAACAACGTCAATAGCCACTTTCCAGTACATAGGACCTCCATGGTCAGCATCCTCAGTTTCCCTTGCTGAATTTGCTTGAAGGAGAATTTGCTCCTTTGTGGCATCTTAATGTTTCATTTTGAATTAATGTGCTGTCATGCTACTTTTAAAATGTTGAAATTGAAATGGAATAAGATTTGGCATGTAAAATGGCATTGTTTACAAAATATGTTAAAATCTAGTATAAGAAAAGTTTCTATTTTCTTTTTTATCAAACTTCCGATTCTTGTTTGAATTTGCTCTTTTTAGGTTCCAGTACTACACAGCTGGCACTGGTGGTGCTGGTCCAACCATATTAGTCACTAGTTTCTTGCTTCTTGGTGAGGAGGTTGTTGCATACAACAAAGGTCAGCTTTGATAGAGTTTTTACAACTTAGTAAATATTTTTGTTGTGTAACTTGTGCAATCTTCTACAGGACACTAAACTGATGGGAAATTTACATGTAATCAGGAGAAAAGGTTAAACAAGAGCCATATAGTGGAATGCTCAACATTGACTTTGGAAAGGGGATTGGAAAGAGAGATGTTTATCTGTTGTAAGTTCTCTTTGAAGGGAGTTGTTCATAGACCTCTGTAAATGTTCATATCTAAATATGTAGTTAGCAATTCATGTAGGTATCAAATTCACAATAAGTGCAACAGTTAAGCTTCCTAGACCAGTGACCATCATGATGATTGATGTCTATATGGTTGTAGTAATATTTCTGAACAGTTCTTCACGTTCAGCATCTGGAAAATGAACTAGACTGATTCTACTGATGCTGTCAATATCGGTATACCCATGAACTACAGCTGACCTAGTAGCCTTCATCAGTGATACCTTTCAGCAGAAAATGTACATCAACTGATTGTATTCATGTTGTCGGTGACGGAACATCTGGATTAAACTGCATAACTTTTAGTTGCTGAAAAAAAGTTTCTTGCTTGCTTCAATTTACAAGATAGAAAGTCTGGGCTGGGTTTTCATGCAAGGGTTGCAATGATTATGAAGGAAATCTTTGATTTTTGTCTAGATTTTGATGTAAATAACTAGTGACTCTTTCCCTTACTATATATTCATGTTCAGGAATTTGCCAGAAGTACAAAGCGCTTTTGAGATCCTAGGAATACCAACTGTCAGTGCTCGATTTGGAACTGCACCTTTTTTCTGGAATTGGGGAATGGAAGCCATGAAAAATATTTTGCCTTCAGTATGCTCTTAAAAACCTGGGAGTTTGTTACAGCTAGCCATATGGTTTGAGTGTCTTGTGTTTTTGTTGGCATTCATTTTTTTTTCCCTTGTTCATTGTTTTCATCATACAATTTTGATTATATCTTGCAGGAAATTTTAAGGGACAAAAGCAAAGTCCAACAGTTGGTTCAGTTGTTTGATCCTCTAGTCCGAGCAGTTGACGGGATAGCTGGAGAGCGTATGTCAATGAGGGTAAGATAATGAATTGAGTGGGGAAGTCAAATAGTTCATATATGCAATTACTCATTGGAATCTTGTGACATTTTCCTAAACAAAAATGAGGCTGAAGTTTATTGATCATTACCTAAAATTTCCAACAATTCGTCCTACTTCATGCTTAATCTTTCTGTCCCTTGGGCAGGTTGATTTAGAGTGTTCAGATGGTCGCAACACAGTTGGCATATTTAGTCACAGAAGACTCTCTGTGTAAGTTCATTCAATCTCTTTCAGTTCATATTGAAATAAATATATATGTCTTCCTGTGCCAAAATGCTAAGTTTTCTAAAACTAAATATATATGTATTGACTTGATCTGTGAAGGAATGACATGCAAGATTCTTGTTATTCAGATCTGTGGGAAATGCAACAGCTGCTTTCGCTCTTGCAGTTCTTGAGGGAAGGACACAGCCTGGGGTCTGGTTTCCAGAAGAGGTATGTACAATATTTAAACAATTTACAGACGCATTTGCTGCACTCATTCACTGTAACTCTATCAAATGCTCCATGTAGCCTGAAGGAATTGCTATTGAGGCAAGGGAAGTTCTTCTTGAACGTGCTGCAGAAGGAACAATCAACTTTGTAATGAACAAGTAAAGATTCTTATCAGAAAGAATTGATACTTCTTCCTTCCTTGTAATTATGTCCAGTTTCTTGAACTCCTCTTTTTATACAACACTGTTTTCTCCTTTCAACAGGCCACCTTGGATGGTAGAAACAGAACCAAAGGAGATTGGATTTGGAATATATGTGTGAATATGCTCCACAAAAGCTATTCAAGTACAATTCGATTTTTCCTCATCGTCATTGCTGCAATGTAATTCGGCCCCAAGTATAGTTCCATGATACATTACCATTTTGTAATTTCTTAATGTCTGAATTCAGAATCCGGGTTGAGATTAATGTCTGAATTCAGAATCCAGGTTTAGTATGAACATTGGTGAGGGAGATGGTTCTTTTCTGGAGAGAGAGGATACAATTTTTCTTTTTTAAACACAGTTCTTCTACCTACCAAAAGCAATTCCAAATTCCTTTCAGGACAGCGAGGAAATAATATAAATCTAATTTTGTTCAAATTTTTTTTTTCCCTTCTCCACTTTTATTGTTGGATTCATGGATGAGGATTGGTATTTCTTTTGCAGGTATTTCATAATTATTCAAAATTTAAAATTAATCATTGGGCTGCGATATAAGGGATTTATTTTATAAAAATCTTATTCTGGTTTATGAAACCCTGATTTAAGAGGGTAATTGAAAAACAACTAATCGAGCCTTTCGATCTGAGAAATCGCAGATGCAATTGAAGTCTCTAGACAATAAACATAACTACGAACAAATTATAGCATGAAATGATCCATCAATCAGCCAAAGAAGGCTGGAGCACAGCACCGATGTAGAAAGGGATTCGAGATTTCTCTTCCTTGATCATAAACAGAAAAGGATGGTCAGCAATGAAATATATAGGAGGTGGCGAATAAAGGGAGCCACCCATATCATCCAGGTACGTAACGGCAGCAGCTTCAGTCCCTTCCTCATTCACTTCAACAACAGCTCTGTGTCTGATTTCCAAAGAATGTAGTGTATCCTCATTACCATCCATCTCCACCATCTCCATATCATTCAGTGTAGGCATATTCTTCATAAACTCGGAGACTTGAAAGCTATAATGCAATTTGAACTTTGGGATCCTCATTGTAGTGATCTCCTGCCAACTGAGCTTAAAAACCTGATTAAAGAATCCAGGATCCGAGCGAACCTTATCGACGAGCATTTTCAGGCCATCTTTTTCATGGGGAAGGAAAAAATACATGGCGAAACTCCTGTCGTCTTCGCCAGTTCGATAAGGCAACCTGAGAAGCTGGAAACCATCAAATGTTCCATAAAGTTCATGTGACCCGTGCTCACGCATGAAAGAAACTTGGACTGTGTTTCCGTCAAGAAGGTAGAACACTCCGTCCCTATTTCTTGATGCATCAAAAGGGCTCTGCCAAGCTCCTTTGAAATAAACTGCATTCAAGAGAATAATTAACTTCCCAGGATCCACCCGTCCTTTTGTGAGAACCTCCATGATAAGCCCTTTAGTTGCCCTCTCCACCCATGAGTTCACTTCATCTGCTGCTTCATCACCCTGTTCATTTAAGTGCAATTAGTGCTACATGATCATAACTTGGAGATGTATAATATAGTGTCAGGTGAACTGTATAATTCAGATACAATCGATTACTTTTATTTTTCATTTGTTGCCTTCAGTATTCAACCTAAGTTCTGACTATTATAGAGTTCGAATAGAGAACTCGAAATTTATTTATATAAGACTCAAACTGAAGACCATAATTAAGGGAATTCAAGTTATATTGTTGATAATTAATTAATTCCATATTTAACATAAGCATAACAATTAAACAAGAAGATCAGGGAATTAAAAAAATTAATTGAATTAGATAGAAAAAGAAAATACCTTGTCCTTGAAATCAACCTGTTTGACATGAGCTTCGAAAATACTAGTGACAACATCTTCAAAGGCGGGTTTCAAGCGAGTCCTTTGATCAAAAAAAGCAGCATTACTCATAAGTAACTCGGGTCCTCCGTGCGCAGAAGCTCCTTCTACGTTAGATCCAATTTCTATTAGTTTTAACGACTTGTCGTTGATTTCATCTTTGGTTTTGGATCCAGACAGCCTGAGAAACTCGTCCAAGAAGTAACCTTTTGATGCAACAGCCATCATGTTTAAC
Source organism: Mallotus japonicus (assembly GCA_949634005.1). NCBI lineage: Eukaryota > Viridiplantae > Streptophyta > Magnoliopsida > Malpighiales > Euphorbiaceae > Mallotus > Mallotus japonicus. The sequence goes on from CATIWK010582990.1 coordinate 12,482, forward strand.
AGAATAGTGATTGATAATGGCGAGCATGCAAAATTCTTTTCGTCCTCTTCTCTCTCTCTTTCATCTATTTTTAAGAAATTATCAAGAGCATCACTGGTTATCTGAAGACTATAACCCATGCACTCCTCCGAAGTTAACATGTTTGTTGTCGTTGGTGTTAGGGTTTTTGCTAGCCAACCCAATGCTCCTAGATTTTTTTTTTTTTTTTTTTAAAAAAAAACAACTCTTGTATAGTTTTAGGGTTTAATGGGTAAACAACTCTTATATAGTCTTGGGGTTTAGGAGGTTGTTTGGCAGCTGATGTATATTCAGTATTCACTTCCTATTCACTTCCTATTTCGTTTTCAGCTTCGTATGAATTGCTTCTACCTATCTAAACATAATCACTTAATTATATATATATATATATATATAAAGAGGGGAGAGGACAGATAAAATTATAAAAAAGTCTTCATTCACAAATATATAAAAATTGGATAATTTAGTCATTTACTACTAAAAGTAAAATTAATGTAATTAATATGTACTTTTAATTTGATTGAAAGTTTATTTCCTATTTTAAATAGATTAACTTCTATTTTATCTCTAATATAAAAATTAAATTAATTGAAAGTTGTCTCCTATTTTAATTGGGTTAATTCCCATCCTATCTCTACTGAAAATTCTAATTTAATTGAATGTATATTTTCTCTTCTAATTAGGTTAACTTCTATTTTATTTCTAATAAAAATTAAATTAATTAAAAAATTCTAATATAAGTTAAAGTATTTTTCCTATTTTAATTAGGTTAACTTCTATTTTATCTCTAACAAAATTAAATTAAATTAAAATATAATTCTAATATAATTGAAAGTATATTTCCCATTCTAATTAGGTTAACATCTATTTTATCTCTAATAATTAATAAAATTAATTAACATATAATTTTAATTTAATTAAAAGTATGTTTCCTAATTTAATTATGTTAACTTCTATTTTATCTCTAACAAAATTAAATTAGTTAAAATTTTGTTAAAAATACATATTTGTTCTATTTTAATTAGGTCTACTTATATTTTATCTAATATAAATCAAATTAGATAATATAATGTTATCAGTTTTACTATATTAAATTTAATAAGTAAATAATTAAAATTAAAATTGATTTATGAAATAATTAATCATGAAAATATTAATGTGAAAAATGTTGACAAATTATTGTGTCTATATAGAAAATCACAAAGCATGTAATAAATTACTCTATTATAACTCTATCAAATTTGTAAAATTAAATTATTATTTAGATAAAGTATTGACAGAGTGTTGTATAATTGTTCAAATAAAAAATTTACTAAAATTGTAATAAATTTACTATGTTATAATGTAATACTATCAAGATTAAAAAAATTAAATTGACACATGAATAAAATAATACTCTTATTATTTTTAAATACTTATTAACTTAAAGTAGTATAATTATCATTTTTTGATATTTTTATAAAATTTAAAAAAAAGAGTTAAAATTAAATTAATTAATATTTATCATTTAATTATTACTTGAACTTAAAAAATTGCATTCAATTAATTTTTGAGTAAATAAAAGTATTAATATTAAAAATATTGAAGAAATAAAGTGTCATAGTTCAAATAAAAAATTTACTAAAATTGTAAAAAATTATAAGTTTAATGGGGTTGTAATATTTAAATTTTTATATAAAGAAAATATAAATTTTATTATTTTTATTAAAAATAACTAATAATTTTTTTATTATCTTATAATTAATTTTGACCATAATATTTTTTATATGAAATTAGTTATAGAGTTGAGAAAAATTAATTATAAAAAATATTGAATGAATATCATATAATTATTTAAATAAAAAATTTATCAAAATTGTAATGAATTATAACTATATTAAGTTAATATCAAATTGTTATATAAATAAATATCACTTTTACATTTTTTAAAACTTTTATTTAATAATAATAATAATAATAATAATAATAATAATAATATTTTTAGTAGTTTATCTAATATATATCACGAGTATAAAATTAATTTTTTTTGTTCACATTTGAAACACGAGGTTGCTTACTAGTATATATATAACATTAAGTTTGTTTCTTCATTTTTTTGACAACTCTTTTTTTTTTTGAGAGAAACAACTATTTTTTTTAAAGATATGAGATTTTATCATTTTTTTCATGTATTATATATATATATATATATATTAATGTATGTATTACATGCATTTTTTTAAAGAAAGTATTATTATATAATTTTATTTTATAATATATATATATATATATATATATATATATATATATATTAATGTATGTATCACATGCATTTTTTTTAAAGAAAGTATTATTATATAATTTTATTTTATTTAATTATATTTATTTTTAATAATCAAACTTTATAAATATAAAATATTTTTATTACAAAAATTAATTAACATAATTTAGTACATATCTTATACACATTATAATTTTTTTTTTGGAATATATTATAATTTGAACGTATAAATAATAAATATTAACTTGTTAAAACTTTTAAAAGCTAATTAATATCTATAATAATCATTAAACATATAAACAATAATTGTAAATTCTAATAGCTATTTGTTAGTGTCAATTATTGCCTAGTTTTTCTATAGAATTTATTAATATTTATTTATATTTTGTTTAGTTTATTATTTATAATTAGAGTTCTATTAGGATTTTAGTTTATTAGCTTGATTTTATTTCCTTTTTATTTTCCTATTTTATTTATGTATTTTTCGTATGTTTTTATAGGAATTTTGCTTTCCTAAAGAGTTCAGGATTCAAGCCAATAATTAAGGAGCTATTTTGTGGAGATATTTTCCTAATTGGAAGAGGTTTTGAAGGTGAAAAATTACTGGTTTGGTCCTTAGACGAATTTAGGGTATTTTTCTCTATAAATAGAGAATTATAGCTCTAGGTTAAAGGGAGCCAAAAAGAGGGGGCTGCTACCACAGATTAGACACCAAAAGCTACAAACAAAAGCTCAAGAAGGCGAGTAAGGGTTTAAAGATTGAAGCGCGCTTAAACGAGTTTTATCTATTCTTCTTCTTCACTCTTTTATTATTTATTTTATGTTTGTAGTTATTTTTAAAGTCATGTTTGGCTAAGCTATATTCTAGAGTTTGGTTTTTGGAGTAACTATTTAGACTTGTTGGGATTTTTATTTCTCATTAATGATTTGATTTTCATTCAATTTTATGAGTTGTGCTTAATATCTTTTATTCAATTAAGGGCCCAATTGTTTGCATGTTTATGGGTAAATTGCTATCAATGAAAGTTGAGTAATTTACTAGCTTCTAACTCATAGGACTTAGGAACCTCGATCACGAAAGTAAACGAATCATTCGGGGATCAATAAATTGCTAAGAAACTTAATGAGCCCTAATTAATTGATTTGACCATGAAAATAGACGATATTTAATTTTGGCATTCTTAGATGATCTCGAAAGAGATTCTAGGTAATTTGAGTAGTTTACCCTTAATTGTGATGAATGAAATAGTTGAACTTAATTTCGCAATTCAAGTCCTAACTAGTGAAACAAACCCAATCTCTAGTTTATCCCCATTGATTTAATTAGATTAATTAGAGTAGATAGTTTATTTTAATTTAATTCTTGCAGTTTGATTTGTGCTAGTTAGAGAAAATCGAATGACAGTTAGTACTTAGTATCGTTTTCTCGTGGGAACGATACTCTACTTATCTAGTTGTCAAATCAAGATTCGAATCGAGAATCGAAATTCCTAATTTATGAATCGAGAATTGAATCGAATCGTAAGATTCAGTTCATATTAATAATATTAATTAAAAATAATATATTTTATGTAAAAAGTATATTTTACATAAGGTACTACTTAATTTTAATATATACTAGTTAATAATAACCATTATTAAAAAATTCTAAGAATACAATATATTAAATATAATATAAATAATAGTATTTACAATGATCATATATATATAAAAGAAATTCAAATATAAAAGCTAATACTATAAATATACTAATAGTTTTTTTACCCCATAAAAAACACGATAAAAACCCAAATCGATATTGCTAGTTTTCCAAATTATAAGAATAAACAAAAAAGAATGATTATAATAGAATTTATAAAGTTAATCATATTAATTAGCTTCGTTATAAGTTCAAAAAATAAAAGTGAAAGAGGAATTTCAATCTATTAATTGCATAACTTCTTAAATAAGATTTATTTTATT
>CATIWK010583046.1:0-24345 GCA_949634005.1 Mallotus japonicus
CAATCATCAATATGGGCGTTTGATTTTGATGATATCAATGGTTATTTTCATCGTGGTCAAAGAGCATGATGGAGAACAAGAAAGCAAATGAGTTTTTGGAGCATGGCTGCTTCTGGCAGGCTTAAAACAAATGCTTGGAAAATGAAATAAGGCATAAAGGCAAAAGAGGGAAAGGAATGTCAACGAGTGAGTAATTAAGTGGTAATTTCTCTTTAAGGTTTGAAGGAATGACTACTCCTGTTGTATAGTTTATCAAAATTTAGATCATATAACTTCTCTATTGACAACAAAAAACATCATATGACCTCTCTATTTTTTTTTTTTTTAAAAGGCAAGGAATTGACAACAAAAACAGAGGATGTACTCAGAAAATGGCATGTACGTATGGTTAAGCCACTATCCAAATAAGTCATGTTGAAAGTTCCCTAAGCACCCACCCTCTTCTTTAACTACTTTATTGCATTGAATCTTGCAGCTCCCATCCATCATAACAGAACATTGAATGGAGCCAAGGATCATGCTCTCAACTTTTTACTATTCATTGTCTTCCTCCTTGCTTCCAAACTGGTATTGAATGATTTCTAGGCCATTTTTGGCCAAGAAATCATTCAAATACTAGATCCCCCCTTTTTTGTTTTAGTATAGTTATTATCTTGGCTAGTCTCTCTCTGAGAGGAAACCTTAGTCTCTCCCTAGAGCCGGTATATCTCTAGTGGAGATCGGTAGTAGCGCTTTCTCTTAGTCTTAGTATTTATCATCTTTTCCTTGCTGTCCCTTTTGAAAAGATGAAAGAAAAATCGAAAGCAGGTGATCCAGGTTCCTCAAGCTCATCTAGCCAAGTCATTTCGCTAGAATTAACGAATGCTCCTGAGAAAACCATTCACCGTCAGAAGGAAACTTTAGTTGGTAAGATCTTCTCTTCTAAGAAGATCACTGTTACATCAGTCTCTCAAGTGATAGCGCTAATTTGGACAACTACTAACCCAGTCCAAGTCATAGAGCTGAGCAGAGACAATATGTTCCTCTTCAAGTTCAAAACAGAGCAAGAAAAAGTCAGGGTTTTAGGAGGAAGGCCTTGGGCGATTAACAATCATCTCCTGGTTTTAAAAGACTGGGACATTAACCAGACGGAAGAAGAGTTGGATTTCATCTATGAAAGCTTCTGGGTGCACATCAAAGGCCTTCCTCTTGTTCAAATGTGTAAACAAAACGCTGAAGTTGTTGCAAACAGTGTGTTTGCTGGTTTGGATTGTCTTGAAAACGCAATTTGTGTTGATGATGACTGGATTCCAGTCTTAAGGATGCGAGTTCGAGTCGATCTTCGCAAATCTCTTCCTAAGTTATTCATCAATCGCAGAGAGGGCAAAGAACAGTGTGTGTCTATCCAGTATGAACGCCTTCCCTCTATCTGCTCCCTGTGTGGTCTTTTTGACCATTTAACAGGGAACTGCTACAATGTTACTTCTATAGAAGAAAGAACTTACATAGTCAGCAATGAGCTTGACTATGGACCTTGGCTCAGGACTTTTCCTGCTAGGAGGCCGGATTTTGGTGGTTTGTCCTCCTGGAACATTGATGAAGGTTCCAATCCTAAGCATGCTTATATGCAGAAACCATTTGTTAATGTGCGAAACAGGATGCATTTGGGTAATAGGCTTGGATCAAATTCTCGAGATAGTTATGCTCAGGTCAGTAGAGTTTGGCGTCAAGTTCCCGATGAGGCTCAGCCGGAGAAGCAAACTGCCACTGATGGAGAAAATTTGAATTTGCTAGTTACGTCATTGCCTGTTTCCAAGAACTCTTCTTCCAATGCTGCAACGGTTAGAGAAGGAATAGGTAGAATAGCTAAAGTGGAAGCTGGCCTGTCAGAATTCAGATCCCGTGAAGATTGTGCGCCTAGAGCCAAGAGGGCTAGATCTGACAGCGATGACCCTTCTCTCACGCTCCCTCTGAATCAGCTAGTTAGCTCTGTGGAGTGGGTGGACTCTAAGCCAAAGGACACTCCAGTTGCTTCAGCAGCTAAAAGCTCGAAGTCCTATAAGCTTAAGCACATAGCTAAAAACCGTTCAAGTACAATCCGTATTGCTGAAGCTTCGCTATCCCATGTTGGCAGGCTGCTTTCTCTGCCAGATAAGGAGGCTTGAGTGGTTTTAGATTCAGCTTAGTTTGTTTTGATTTGCAGTCTCTTTTTGCTTGTACGTTCTTTGCAGGGCTGCTGTCTCCCTTGCTTTTTGTTAGTTTTATTGCTGTCTAGTCTCATTAGAAACTTTAGGGGTTTGGTTTAACTCTCTTAGTTTCTTTAGAGACTTGTTTAGTTTCTGCATAAGTTAAGTGATTACAATGCTATGTAATCTCAGTACCTCATCAGACCTTAGAGGGTCTATTTTGGTTAGCTTGGAGTTTGGTTAACTCCCTCTCCCCTTGGTTGTATTTCTTCTTGTTTTTATTCAAACAAGTTTCCAAAAAAAAAAAAAAAGTATCATATTCAACAAGTTCATAAGGCAGTCACCTAGGCTGCCAACCCATGAGGTTCGAACCCCACGGGTTACCCCTCCCCTACTAAAAAAAAAAGACACAAGTTCATAATATGTTATCCATTTTTCATTCGGATGGTTTCTGATGATATTAGCATTACTTACCACCCAATCTACAGCTTTGTCGGCTGCCCTTTTCACAAAATACTGATTCCATTCTCATTTTAAAATCTTGAATTCTATTGTTAAAAAAAAATCATGAATTCCATGGGCTCTAAGTTAACGAGGTATATTGTATTTTGACCTTTCTAAATTGTCGATGTGAAAGATCCAAGCTGACAATTGTTGATGATTGTTTTAAAATTATGTAAAGGCAGCAGTGATTGATGATATGAATCAACCTTTGCAGATTGAAACATGTTGTTCTGAGTCTTTGATAATCTGTTAAACTTTAGTCTTCCTCCTAAACCCTGCATATTCGATAGCTACATACAACATTGTCGTAGTAACATCAGAAAGAAATGCTGACAAGCTGTGGTGTGGTTTGGGATTCTATATTTACAGTTGGCCAATAATTTGACATCAGAAATAAACGCTCCCCTCCAGGACAAACAGTGAAACAATACAATTCGATCAACATTGGTATCTTGGACAGATATCTCTTGCTGATGTGACAAAAAGCCAGATAGTTGCACCACAATGTACACCTGTTTGCATGGACAAGAGAAATTCCTAACATGAGTTTGATATTACATTTGTTAAGCTACATTGATCGGTTGTCCTCTAATCACCCTGCATCGGAAACACGAGAGCATTTTTACCACAACCATGATATAATCTTTAGATTCAAAATTATGCCACAGAAGTTCAAAACGATTAAAAGAATTTGAAATATAATATCAATCCAATGCCAATAGTGAGATATCTGTCAAGTAAATTTTCGGATTAACTTGGTTCATTGCACAGACTAGCAGGACTGAGGCTCGTAATTTCTTGTAATCTAATCTCTTTGGAAAAGTTGTACCTCTACAGAAAAGCATATTACATAAATTCTGATTATTTTCCTGCAAATCAAAGTAAAAAAACAGTCCTTGTGACGGTGATCTCAAGGGAAATAAAAAAAGAGTTATTTGAGTTGAAAGATAAACGAACAGAAAGCAGAATACTCTTTTATACAACTGCAATGCATGATCATGGCTCATCCAAAGAAGCACCTTCCTTAGTGCTGGTTCCTACCATTTATTTTTCATTGTTCTAAAGAAAATAATGTGGAAAACACAATAAAACAGCAAAATATTATTTCTTCCACATAAAAGAAGAGAAAGAGATAACAAGTTCAAAACTTCCACATTACTAATCAGGAATATGAAGTTTGATTGCTAATTCAGCATTGGAAAAGTCATATCCAACTAGAGGAAAGTAATATGGCGAAGGAAAAAAAAAAAAGGGGTTCAGAAAAATATTCTTTTGACTCCTAATTTTGAAAAATTAAGGTTTCTTTTTCTTTTTTTTTTTTTTTTTTTTTTTGTGCGATCCTCATTGGATAACGATTTTTTTTGTTACTAAGTCAGTCAAATCTGGGGATTTCCTAGAGCTTTAAGAGTCTCATTTACTCTTTGTGTCTATCAGGTGTTTTCTCCCTTTAACGATTTAAACTTCTTTGCCTGGAGCTTTCTCTTACTTCAAGTTTTGTGGTTGTCTTTGTTGCCATGTAATAGCACTGGTTTTAAGCTATGACAAGTAGAATTTTGATTCCATTTATATCATTATTCTTCTTTTTCCCAGCTCCCATCCTTTTTTCAACTTACCTTTTCTCTGTCTTCTCTTTCCTAAATTAATAGTGATTACTACTGAATCAGCACAACTTCACAAAACCATAGAATTAACTAGATTCCAAATCATTTTCTGAAAAGGCACTACCATCTTAAGAAGAAAATGATACACACCTTCCACATCATGACAAATCAGCATTTATGATGCAAAGATTTCCTGGGACTCCATTGGGGACGACCAATACTGCAGAAGGGTTTCAACAGTTAGTCTTCGAGTTGCACTCAGCATTGAAATGAAAAATCGACACCCATCAATTTTGTATTCTTCAAGGGGATTCCTGTGCCCAAAACTTCTTACATTTACCTGCCAGATATTCCATGTTAGTTTATGCCTACTGGAAGGATAAATTGAACTAAAGCAACAAATTATAATACCGCTGAACTGAGCTTATTCATGTTTACAAGATGATCCCTCCAGAAACAGTCTAGGGTCTTCAGAAGAACTGCTCTCTGCATTTAATAAGGTGAAAAAAAAAAGAGATTAGGAAGAAACTCTCTGAAAGCTGTTGAAGAGGGATGTTTCAAGTTGTATCATGCAGAAAACTGTCTCCAGAAAAATGGCCTTCTAAAGAAGAATCTCATAAAACAAAGCTCACCTCAATTTCCTTGATGTATGCATCATCAAAACCAGAATCTTGTACAACATTCCAATATGAGGCAATTAGAAAATCTCCAAGGTACTTGCGAAGAAGATTAGTAGCTGTCCGGTATCCCCCATTCCTACATTAGATGAGTCAGAGAATTATAAAACTCAGATTACTAGTATGGGAAATGAAGCAAAGAATACTGACAATTAGGATTAATTTCACCTAGTCAATTCATCAGAGCAAATAGTAAGCCACCGCTTTAATGAATGACACTTCCTGCGGATTCCTCTAAAAGCATTTGGGGGCTTTGGAAAGTTTGGAAGGTTAAAATCATTGATGTCTATAGAGCTTGATTCATCAAGTTGTAGAAGAGATTTCAGCAAAGCCTCTCCAGTGATCCCTGCAAATGAGTCTGGAAGAAATTCCTTTTAAGCAAAATTCACCTCCACATATAGCAGGTAATCGCTCAATAGCTGACAAAACAAGTATAGTAAATAGCAGAACAAGAAGAAATATATCAAAGAACTAAAAAAATCTGAAAAAAAAAAAAAAAACTAACCATCCACAAGCTCTCCCCCGATAGTAATAAACTCCACTAAAAGCTTATCCAAATTCCAGTTCCTTGGATGCTATCAATGAAAATTGAAGCAATAAATGAACGAAATTGTGAGTGGATACATGAAATTTTGCCTAGTGTATGTACCTTTAAGGGGTCAGCATTGCCAAAGACGATTTCATCTGCTACAGCCTGCATGTACCTAAGAAAGAGAAATCCTATGTCAATAAACAATTGGAGAGGTTGACTACAAAACTTTGTGCAAATATGTAGAAAATACTCAATGCTATAACCTTTTGCAGAAGTTAACGACATCAGAAATATCAAGAAAACAAGAAACAGCAACATAAACAGACAATTATTTCAATTTTTTCATATCCTTTTCCCATATGATTTAAGTTTCAGATAACCAGTCATTGCAAATACCAAATCAAGGATATCAACTTGGACTTAATGGACAGCAGCAGTTGATTTCAAAATGCTATCATGCTGTTAAGAAAGTAATAAATTTTCATGAACAAACACTCAAAAAGAAAGAGGACACATGCAAACACAAGCAAGCAGATTAATTGCAATTGAGCTTACATAATAGGTAATAAATAGATAAATAAATTTACTGAGATAGCAAACAAAGATAACATAAGAGGTACTCACTGTGATATGTGTTGTGAACAACTTTCATCATCACCCATTAAAATCAACTGCCTAAGGTCATAGACATGTTTTCTTTGTACCTGACACAAACAAATCCAACAATTAGCTCTAATAGAAGATCTGTGATGGAACTTTTTGAAAATCCAGTGATTCACTTTTTAGGAATTGTTAAGTGAAACATTCAGATAAGTTCAACTATTGCTACTTCCCTGGATAAAGGTCCAATTGTTCACAGTTTTGCATTTGTTAAATATAATTAAAAAGTACATGTTGTATTTGAAGAATCTCTTCTACCAGAGGGCAAAATTTTCAAAATGAAGTTCATATATTTGCTTATAGGAAGGTACACAAATATGACTCTGCAATCAAGTGACTTTGACACCACTGAAAATTCAGGAGACTACCATTATTTTTACATGCATACCTCCAATACTTCATCAAACTCAACCAGGCTCTTTCTTATGCCAAAGAAGTACTTTTCGGCATTGATTTGTAGCGCTAAAAGCTAGAAAGTCATGAAAGTTCAAGGTGTTGATAAATTAGAGATATGAAAAAATGAATAAAGAAATAAAAAAAAATTGTTGCACAGCTATGCAGATGAGAAAAACAATCACCTGTTTTACAATTGCATCACCTTCAATTGGTATATCTTCATCATTTGTAATCCTTGAGATAAGTTTGACGGCCCACTCAGTATCAAAATTAAACTTTTGGAACATTTCATCTTGCAAACTGTCCCAAAAAGTATGGATTAGTATTTTCTAAAACACTTTATTGTTCAATATCCAAAAGTATACTCAATCACAAATGCAGATGTCATTAAACTTAAAATTGAACAACTCATTAACTCAGCTCAACTCAACTAAACCTTAATCCCAAATTAATTGGGGCCAGAAATATGAATTCTCTTTCTCGATTGATGATTATGAACATCATCTTTGGAAAGATGTAGAGCTAATAAATTGTCCTTTACCACTCTTTTCCAAAGGAATCTAAGCTTACCACTCTTTTCCAAAGGAATCTAAGCCTACTTCTATCTTTCTTCACCCCATCTACCTTAGAATCCTTCTTACCAGGGCCCTACAGGTCGACGGTTCACATGTCCGAACAACTTCAATCTACATTCTCTCAACTTGTCCTCAGTAGAAGCGAGTCCTACTTTCTCCATAATACACTCATTGCAGATTCACTTTCATTGCGAGCTGTATCGTGGTGCAGTAGAACTTGCCTTTCAGTTTATTGGGAATTTTGCAATCGCATATAACTTGCACTGCACTCCCCCACTACACCATCCTACTGTAATCCTACGGCTACTAATTTTTTTCAAGAAACAGTTGTACCATGTTTTCCTTCCAAGGGGTATATCATCAACCAAACAATTAAGATGATAAAAAAGAAAACATCAAACATTATGTGGCCCAGTCCCCAAGCTTTCTACCCATATAACATTCCAGCAAACTAATGATTGGGAGACAATATTTTACTTGCTCAATCAATATCTAGTGGGCACCATGACCATCTCTAAACCTCATACCTTAATCATCCTTGTGATTCATGATTTTAATTTGTCTCCATTTCCTTTACTTTGTTAAATTACCTTTACTTCGTCCCATTAATTTTCTGGAAAGCTCACATTCTACTGTGACTTAACTATGACTTCAGGTAAAATGCATTGTTTAAAAGGACTTGGTGGCCCCCAAAAGGTAGGTCATCATTAAAAAAAAAAAAAAAAAATTCAGGCATTGCAAAACCCACATCACTTGATGGTTTCCCTGAGCTACACCTAGCAAACAATTTTCAATAATATATTCATCAATTAAGATCAATTCCCAAACAAGACATAAGAGATTATTAAGGAGAAATAATGCACAGAATACACTACCTCACCATAAACCTTGTAGATCCAGGATCACCTTGCCTTCCTGCTCTTCCACGGAGCTGTGTTTTGTGGGGAAGGCAAACAGAAAAATCATTTGTTATGAAAAAAAAAAAATAAAGCTGTTTCTGGATCATCAAGATAGACATTACTTTTGGTATTGTGTTGATTCAAAACAAAGATTTTTATGATGTAAAACAATGTTTACCTAGATAACCAGTATGTTAATCAAATGTTAGAATTTGTATCCATTCACAATCTGGAAATTGGATGACCACATGATGCATCTAAAATTTGAAAATGTCAAACTTTTAAGATGACTAAACTATCAAAAATAACATAAAATCTGAATCAACATGAATTTCACAATGTGAAGTGCACAAGTCACCATCAAAAAAGGCTTATAAAAGTGTAAGCCTACTGCAAGAGCAAAAATGTATACTATCTCACCATCAAATAAAGACAATTGATGATGATAAAGACTATGGTAATGACAATAATCAAGTTCCACAGTATATTAATAATTATCCTTAAAAATTTAGCAGTGCTTCTAGAGGCCACTCACAGATCATTGAAGAAAGCCCTATTAATAAAATGACCTAATGCAACTTGACTAGATTTCCGGTTTTACTTTTTATGAAACAAGTGAAACTATTAAATCTTGCCAAAGGACTGCATAATAGAACTTGGCACATAATAAATCCTATGCAAGTATTTTGGAAGTATATTCAAGTTTTGGGAGTATATTCAAGTTTGGGAAGTATATTCAAGTCATTGAGCTTATTTTGAGCAATCTTTTCCTGAAGCAAGAAAGAGACTGCAATATGCTAAAATGATGATGTCTTAAATTTTCAATACTTGGTTCCACTTGAACTGTTGTATTTAGTGATTCACCTGGTTATCTATTCTCCGGGACTCGTGTAATGATGTACCAATCACGTGGAGCCCTCCAAGCTTCTTCACTTCAGACCCTTCATTGAAACAGTGAACTTCACAATCCTTCAGTACGGATAGATAAGTAAGTGCTATAGTTGGGCCAAGTGGGTACATTTCCAACTGCTCGTTAGCAGCCTTCTGAAGCTCGTTCATATCCATTGACTGGCTCATTTCTATAGATTCCAAGATCATCAATTTTGCCTCTTCATATGTCCAGCTCTTACCCTCACTTTTGCCAACATATTTAGCTGTGGAATAGACATTCAAAATAAAGTAAAGATGCTACATTATAGGATACATCATGGTAAGGAGGTATTTTTCTAAAGCAGGTGATTCAAAACTTTTTAAGTAGTCACAAACCCATAAGTGCAGCTTTTGCTAGCAGCGCTAATGATGTTGATCCAACCTTTATCTTTGACATTACCTATGGCAAAAAAGATAGTTCAAAATTTGGGAAAAAAATTGTCGGCTACCCAGGGTAATCAAATGCAAGCACCTTTTCTGAATTTGTCTCTCCACTAAATTCAACATCAGGAGCCTCATGCGTTAGAAAAGAAAGCAAGCTATCCTCTACAATTTCTTTAGCAAGCATCTGTCAATATTGTGATTAGAGAAGGTGGAAGAAGTCATTTCCTCCCCAGTATCAAACAATCACTCCAATAAAAAGAAATAAGAAGGTGAGAGAAGTAAAGATGCAAATAGGAACATAGTGTACCAGCCAAATTTCACATCATTTCTGAAAAAGGGAGTGCTGGAAACATTTTGATAAAAGAACATAATATAAAACCTAAATGAACTAGCAAGAGAACATACTTTTGGGTTTCCCCCCAGAATTATATCAGTGCCTCTGCCAGCCATATTTGTAGAGATGGTAATGGCATATTTTCGCCCTGCTTGAGCAATAATTTCAGCTTCCTTTGCAGCATACTAATGGGAAAGAACACAAAAAAAAAGAAAAAACATCTGGTTAGAATACTACAGTAAAAACAACATCTGAAAGCCTAATATAGCAAATTGTGCATCAATTACCATTACAGGTAAAGTTTAGTCAACCTTGGGTCGTGCATTTAGAACATTGTGGGGGATATTCCACTGCTTAAGCAGGTCTGAGAGATATTCAGAATTCTCAACACTACAAGGAGAAGATAATGACAGTCATACATCTGCTAGAACCTTTTTATTTGTAAATAAATTGTGGGGGATATTCCACTGCTTAAGCAGGTCAGAGAGATATGCAGAATTCCCAACACTACAAGGAGAAGATAATGACAGTCATATATCTGCTAGAACCTTTTTATTTGTAAATAAATCTATTAGTATGGGCTTATTCTGAATCAACATATTTCAAAACTCATCCACAACTATTTTTCTATCAACAAGGGTGTGTAAAAACAAATCCAGTCAACTTATAAGGTGCAATGTGAGAATATTCTCCAATGTTTAAAAAAAAAAAAAAAAAAAAAAATCCAATGTTTGCAAAATAACTTTCTTTTACAAAGAAACTGCTGTTGGCAATGAGAGCATTGTAGTTTCATGCAGAAGTCCACTAGGGCTGAATGTCTATAGAAAACCAGACCAATTGAACGAAGAGGTTTTGTTATCTCATCAAAGAACTGCTTAACCTAACAGCTTAAGCTTATAGGTGAATTCACCACAACAGGTCTGATAGTTGTAACATAGCCGCAAAGCAAAAATTATTTTGTATTATAATCATTATAATTTGAGAAACGTTTTATATTACTGTACATTAGAATAATAAGGAATTGCCAGCCTTGACAACTGACATAGCACAATGATAGTGGCAGCAGTGGGAAGTGTAGGGATCTTGCATTCAACCCTAAAAGAGAACAAGAACACACCAAAAAAATAAAATAAAAATAAATAAATAGAAGAGATTGCCAGAGATTTACCTGGTTGTCCCTACTAAAACTGGGCGACCCTGTCTAAACATGTATTCAATTTCTAGACGGACATACTCCCATTTCCCACGAGCAGTCTAATCAAAATTCACAAAAGATGAAATCACCAATTTTGATGAATTGATATATCAGATAAAAATGAATTTACATGCCCTACCGCAAAAGCTTGAATGGGTAAATCATTACGGATATTTGGTAAATTAGTTGGCACTTCAATAACTGGCATCTGAAACATCTTCAAAAATTCCTTTTCCTGCAATTATATAATGAAAAATTTAGCATGAAATTTGCATAAATAACTAATACTATAAACAGCAATATGGTATAAGACATAGTAAATACAATGTAAGACCCAGATGACCCTCCTTACTTCAGTTTTTGCTGTTCCTGTCATTCCGGACAGCTTTGGGTAGAGCTTAAACAGAGATTGATATGTAATTTGAGCCACAACAACTGAATCAGCCTGATTTAAAACAATCAACAATTTAAATTGGATAAATAGAAGTAATGGTCAGTGTAATTGTTGCATAATATACTTGGAGAAACAATATCAATCATCAATATATTTTTTGTACCTGAATCTGCAGACCTTCTTTAGCCTCTACAGCCTGGTGAATTCCCTCAGACCATCTTCTTTTCTCTTCAACTCTTCCTGTTAACTGAAACAAGTTGTATATTTCTTCAACTTGAACTTGTGTAACCTTCAAGTTTCTCCGGCACATAGAAAAAACATAAAATAGTAGATATATTGTGACATTCAAATACCTCATTGATTATGAGAGCCTTCCCATTTCTGACAATGTATTGAACATCTCGTCGATAGAACTCTTTAGCTTTTAAAGCATTCATCACAAATCTGCAATATTTCACTGACCAGTAAGAAGGTAGAAATAACGTAGCACTGACCTATTATGCATATTTCTTTGCTAGGAGCACAAATCAAACTATTCAAATACACAAATTGACATCTGAATGGCATACGCATTCAGTCCATTAACTCATAGTGAAATTAAAAAAAAAAAAAAAGCAAGCTGCTGAAAATCACCCAGACAAACTATTCCTAAAAGCTGAAGCATGGGTCGGTAGATAACTGAAAGTACACCTGAAGCAGGGACTAATTCTTCTAAAGAAAAAAGGGAGAACTGAGTGCCTCAAAGACAATAAAAGAAAAAGATCACCTTGCCCAGGGATCATTCTCATCCCACAAATCATTTGTCTCAAGAGCCATTTCAGCGAGAGCTATTCCTTCCTCAGTTAACTCTACTGAATTATCTTTAAGCTCTACACTGTAATGCTGTTACACGAATAAATTTGTAAAGTTGATTAAAATAAAAATTAATTAACTTAAGCATAATGGTGACATAATTAGGTACAAAATAAAAAATCAGCAAGGAAGCAGACTAGACTCACCAGACCACGAACAAGTAGTTCAGCCACTTTGGCAGCAACTGGATATCTTGCAGCATCTTTGTTAGCCTAGCATAAAGAAAGAGAAGAGGCAATATCTCAGTGACAAGTTTTTTTATTCAAGGATAAATATATTCTGTCAATGATATGAACTATTAATATGTTACTGGAAATATTAATATGTACAAAGTATAGCCACCATTTCTTAAAGAACATTTTATATTACCTCACCACTTATCAACAATGGATTTCTCCCTTCATCTATGAGAACTGAATCGACTTCATCAACTATTGCAAAATGAAATGGATTCGGCCTGTTTATTCAAACCAATATTACAAGACAATAAAAGAGAAAATAAATAAAAACGAGCAGTGAACTTTGGATGTTGTCTTGAATTGTACCATTTCATCACAAGTTGTTCACTATTTACTGCAAGATTATCTCGTAAATAATCAAAGCCAAGTTCCTGAAAGCATTTAGAGTAAAAATATCATCAGGAAAAAAAATTAGAGGAATGCATTAGTCAACATTCAGCTTGACCAAGATATGTCATAAAATATTCAAGCAACCAAAGCAACTGATAAATGCAACATAATTAATGTGAGTCAAGGTATAACATAACATATGTAACTTACAGAATTATTGGTGTATGTTATATCGCATTGGTAATTGGATCTCCTTTCTTTAGCAGTCATCCCCTTCTGCACATCCAAGGAACAAAAGAATAAAATGATATGAATTAAAGTCTATAATATGTGTTCCAATAAATTTTTTGGTTCAAGGTTAGGGCAGAAGTTCATGCATATTTCATGGAATTTTACCTGAATAAGACCAACTGAGAGACCTAAGAAACGATGAACACGACCCATCCATTCCGCATCTCGCTGAGCCAAATAATCATTCACAGTTACAACTGCCAAGGAATGTGTCATCATCTTCATCTAGTTCCATGAAAGAAATTAATTCAACCTAATCCTACCTCAAATACATTGATCATGGTGAAAGATTTAATCAATCAAAGATCTCAATTGTATCACTAGATGTTCATTGTTGCTGTCAAAAATGCAATATGGTAATACATTAAAGATTTCTAGGAATTTTTTTTTTTTTGGAAAATTAAGGATAAGAAACATACCATGGACGCCTTCACCAGTCAATGCATTCAGATATGCAGCCAATGTCGAAACCAAAGTTTTTCCTTCCCCTGTTTTCATCTCGGCAATTGATCCATCATGAAGCACAGCACCACCAATAATCTATCATTACAATTTGCAGCATAAATCAACATAATGACATAATTTCAAGTGAATGTAACATGCTCAGTGATAAAATGACACGGATAGACGAGTGTAGGTATGCATAAGCGTACATATGCTTATGCATAGAAGCTGATTTCTCTGGATGACTAAGCATAATACAAAGAGACAAAGAATGCTAAAGACCTGCACATCAAAATGGCGCATTCCAAGTTTCCTTTTTGCAGCTTCACGAACAACAGCAAAGGCCTCTGAAAAGTGAATGGCAGGGGGGAAAACCATAAGATACCTTTCGTATCATATTCTCTAACATTCACCGTTTATAAGACACAAACCAAACTAGAATAATCAGTTAGGTCAAAACCAGCTTGAATATCCGCTAACGTCTCTCCTTGTCCTAATCTTCTTCTAAACTCCACAGTTTTAGCACTCAACTGAAAGAAAAAGAAACAAACGCAATCCATCATCCTAAACAGCACAAAATCCCACTCCAAATTAATGCAAACCACCAACATACCTGATCATCTGAAAGCCTCTGAATTTGCTGCTCAAAAGCATTAACTGACTCCACTAGACGATAATAATCTCTTACAACCCAGTAGTTCAAACTCGTAAAATTACTCACCCTCTTCGTCAAACTACCCAAATTCTCCTAAAATACAAAAGATAAATTAAAAAAATGATTAAACCAGTTCACATAAGAATTCCATCGAACATATAATTTGCAATACAAAAGCACCTTCAGGGAAGCACTGATAACTGTACTGCCGCTAATATAACGTCGTTGAGACAAGGATAAAGAAGGGGAAGAAATATTTAAAGAAAAAGGGAGAGTGAAAACCGGCCGAGTGTAGAAGAAAGCAGACTGTTTATTAGTATGTGTTTTCGGGACCAAAAGAGAGGCGTTCAAAACAGAAGGAGCTATCGCCATTAGCTATTTGTTTTGTGTTTCTTTAGCTATATGAGTAAGTTCGCGAGCTCAGATTATTTTGATGGAGATGAAAATTTAAGTTGCTCAAGGGCTCCTCGCCTCGCCGTGCATGTCATGAAATTCTTTGTAGCTGTTTAGCAAGATTGAGGGAGAGGTGACAAATAGAAAGTATTTAAACACAATTTTTTTTTTTTTTTTTTTTAAAAAAACAACAGTTAAACACAAGTTAGTGAAGAAGTGAAAAGAAAATTAAATTTAAATTATTTATTATTTTAATTTTATTTTAAAAATTTGTTATATATCAATAATTCATATGCTTTAACCAAAATCTGGCGGTTTAAGTGTGGAAAATTTAATTTTTTTAAATAATTTATTGAATATATATATATATATATATTATGACAATTTTATTTTTAGAATGCTCGTGTTGAATCTTCCCTCAATTTATAAGAGTCAAAAAAAAAAAAATCATATTCTTGTCATTTAAATTATTTGACCTACTTATTAAACTTTGTACCATTTCACATACACACTGAGATCTTTAGCAAATTTAAATTGTAGAATCTGCACTACTGTGAGATGGTTTATGATAAAACCATTGTTCAGCCTATGAGGTAACTGTTCTTCTTGTTTTGTTTAATGTAATTTATCAAAGTGATTAGCAACATGCTTGTTGTAAAGAATACCATCACTTGTAGAAAATAAATCTTTCAAATGACCTGACTCAAGATGGCAAAAGGCAGCAAATTATCTTCATAATTCACTTACAACACACTCTTTCAAGTGTTCCATGAGCTTGGGCTGTGTTTGGAAAATAGAAGGCAATGTGGTTGCATCTAAAAAGAGCATAGATAAAAACATTACAAATTGTATGTACAAGGATCAGTAACAATATATCACTGTACAAATATGGTTTATATCTATGTACATCTATAGCAGAAACTTTACTGATAAATAGCTTTAAGGTAACGCAACCCTTATTCTAGCAAGTAAAGAGGTGTTTGCATTCTCTTTAGGAAGTTCAGCGCCTGATATTCTGCAGAAAAACCACCAGAAACTTCTGGTAGGCGCAAGATAATAATGTCAAACACCCTCCGAAGTGAGAATTTGATTGCAATGGAGATAATTTTCTCTGCAAAGGATGACTGATTTCGTGTTGTATCCAATCTAAGAGCACCTTACTCCAACAAAGATGTAAAGTTCGAGTTGAGCAAACATTAATCTAGAGGACATATAACAGAGAGAGTGAAGAACATTGGTTACCTGGTCGAATCACAATCACTCTCCATAGTAATATACCTGGTAACATACAATCAAGTTTCACTGATTTAGTATTCTGTTTATGGAAAATCTAAAGCTAATGCAAAACATATATACATATAATACCACAAACTTTTGACTGGCTGTTTCAGACCCAGAAATTTGATGGATTAATTGAACAAAGAAATATATTATGTCAGAGATTGAGGATCAAGGTCTGGATTTTTGTTCCTTAGAACCAGTCCATTCTGGAAACAGAACATACTCACGCATGTCTGTTCCATTATGTGGAACCCATGTGGAAGTGTTTGCCAGGAGGAATTACAACGACCCAGCTAAATACTTCCTGAGTGTCGTGACTTGTTCAGCAAACAAAAAGGCTTCGCAAAGGAGTGATATGAAAAATAATAATAACAATGCCTGCAGACCAGAAGAGATGTACCTTGATAGACCTATCACCATGACCAACAAAAAGCTTTCCTTGCCAGTATACCAAAGATGTTACAACAGCACTACCTGGGATTGACCCAATGGATCTGATATCTACTTGAAATTCATCTCCTGATAATTCCTATCACCAATGCTACACTGATCAGGTTGTAAGAAGATAGAGGATATTAAATTCTATGAGAAAAGAGTCTAGATGAAACAAAATAAAACCAATCCGCCAAAATGTAATTTTTGAAAAAAGCTGAAACCCATTTCCAGATGCTTCTGTGATTTATATTAAAATCTTAAATTGGTGAATAGCAGAAATCAGCTTGCCAAACTCCATCCAATGCACAGATGAACTTGAATATAAATAGCTGTTTACCTGTACATTGACCGTTTTGTCCCACCCTCCAGTAAACAGATATTTCCCCTCCATATCAGTAGCAAAGATGGAACCATTATGTAGTTGCATGGACTTCATAAACTTATCATTCCTCCATATCTAAGGATGGCAAATGACTTCATTGATGAAATTTTTCTCAAGACAATGAAGCAGCAAAACACATTGACTTTTGTGCTTGAAAATAAAGGCTATAGAAAAGGATCAAAGGATAACAGAAATCATTTCATAGGTCAACTCGCAAGTGATTTGATGTCCTTTTCCAAAAAAATTAAAACAAGTGTTCATTTGAACTACACCAAATGATTGAAGAGAGTCTACAGTGACGTCATTTCTTTTCTTTGATCAAATTGACTTGTGTCTGACAGTGTCCAAGTGATAATACATAAAGAATTTAAATCCTACATAAAGGATTTCACTAAATGATGTTAATTAAACGACATATCATAACCTAACTAGTTTAGGCACGCCTTCAAAATATTAAATTAAAAGTCTAAAATCAGTACAAATTTATGCAGCAACCAAAATTTCAACCATAAATTATTTGGTGTCCACATGGCCAGGAGAACAAAAGAATGTCAACAGGTTAGAGAAGAAATAACCTTTATGTGTCCATTTTCATGTGCTGCAACAAGCGTATTCTGGTGAACAATAAGGGACAAAACAGAGGTCGTAGTTCCTGGCATGTCTTCACCTGACACTGTCAAAAGACTATGATCAGTTAGACTCCACAGTCTGATGGTCCCATCCCAACTCCCGCTATACAGAACCCCATCACTTGCTGCTAATGTGGAAACTGCAGATTTATGACCATCCATAGTACACGATAAGATGCCATCCTAGAGAAAATTAACAGAAAAACAAACATTAAACTTACAAGATAATGTATATTTATGTCTTGTATGAAATGAGGTATCATAGGTGAATCATATAGTACATTCAAGGCATTACCTGCAATGACCATGCTTTAACTGACCTATCTCCGCTTCCAGTATAAAGATACCCATTTCCTGCTGTAGTCAGGGCATGAATACCACTATATCGCCAATCTTTTTCCTCGTACAATTTCTTTACTGGTTCTTGCCTCAGAGGGATAGTCACGCTCCAGAGAAATATGCCACCTCCAGCATCACCACTAATGCATAGTGGCTCTTCTTCATCAACATAAATTACAGCCATGACTTTATGTTCATGGCCTTTAAATGTATGTAAATGAGAGAAATCCTGCAGGAAAACTTGCATAAGTTAAGTTTAAGGAAAAGGAAGTGAAATAAAAAATTTCATCACTGCCTATTTAGCGTGTACCTGCAACGACCAAACTTGAACTGATTTATCAAATGAGGAGCTAAACAAAAATCCCCCTGAAAGAAACACAATACTTTCAGAAAAAGTTTGTCAAATTACCAAAACAACTGACAAACATATGGCAACTTAATGTTCAAAATGCACAACCAATAGTCTGATACGTCACAAGAAATAAAACAAAGTAGGATTATAAACCTTGCCGAGCCAACATCCTACAAGAAGGTAGGAAGATAAGCCAACATCAAAGAAAAGTAACCACCCCATCTAACAAACAGAGTCTTAGTTACTTTTTTGTGTTAAAAACACGTGATCAGCTTGCATTTTCAGCCATGGATGAAATTAAAGACAGGATAACTAATGTGTGAAAATTTAAGTAACAATAATTGTAAGGAAGAGAAATGGTCCACAAATAGCAGCGGTGGATATTTAAGACAAAATAAACAATTATAGAGTGGAATACAGTGGAACGGATATCATCTAGTATCGTAATCTAAGAGCATTAAGTGAGAATTTCACACCTCCAATGGCCAATCCTGTAACACAATCAAGATGGCCCTGCATATCTTTCAATTTGACTGTTCCCTGCAAAAGGCCCTTAACTAAATCTTTGTCAACCATCCTCACCTCAATTTGATCTAGGTTTTCTCCATCATTGTTTTCTGGTCCCAGCAGCTCATCCTTATTACGCATTTCTGATATTTTCTTGGGCACCAGTGATAATTCACCAAGAACCAAGAAATGCACCTTATTCTTCTCATTAAACGCCTTATCCAATCTAAGCATCGTATCAAACTCAGGCTTAATGACTAGCTCTCTAATACATTTCCACACGTCAATCACAAGCGGCCGACTGCCTGGATCAAAATTCAAACATCTGCAAAGAATTTGCTGCAATGGTTCAAATTCCTCACCTAATTTACCTTTTAACAGAGCACCTACTTTCTCCATCAAACCTGTGTAAAGTCCTGAACAATCCAAATTGTTCTCTTCAGTTACTTTTGAAATAGAATTATCCACATACTCAGCCAGCCCTCTGAAAAATTGCTTCCCAATTAGAAGTCTAAGAAAAACACAGGCCAACGACCAAACATCTGAGCTATGCACAACTGGATATCTAAAGCTACCTCCACAGTCTATCTTTATGTTTTCTTTCTTCAACATCTCAAACAACAATTCTGGACTTACAAAAATCTCTATTTTGAAAAGTTCAATTACCAGCACTCCCATTTCTTTATCACCGATCCGTCTTTCATCAGAACCAGCTTCCATGATCCTCTCATGAACCATTCTTCCGATCAGCAAAACCTCACTCACACTTAAATTTACATGTCCAAAATCATCCAATTCAAAGCAAGCAAGACTTAAACAACCCATAAATAACCCTTCCAAATGCAAACCGATCATTGCTTCACAAATCTCCATACCCATAACAGCAAAACTACGAAAGTAATCTTTACTTAAACCATTGTCAAAACAAGCCATCTGCTCCAATACAGCCCCATTTAATCTCTCACAAACTAAATACAAAAACCCATCTTCCAAGTCACCCCAAAAGCCATAAACTTTACATATCCTACAACATTTATAACAAATTCTCAAAAGCAAACTCAATTCCTCTCTCACCACATCTCTTAACCCAAACAAAAAATTCATAATCCTAGCAACATAACTCACTTTAAAAACAAACCCACTTCCCTTAAAATTAAGCAAACCATCACCAACCTTTAAAAATCTCACCTTTTTATTCACATCCTTCAAAAAGCCAAAATCTTTCTCTTTCTCCTGAACCAAAACAGCATCATTTTCAAGAACCCACTTCTTCCACGTAACATAAAACTCATCAGACCATAAACAAGAAGACGCAGAGTCAACTTGAATAGAACTAGTCTCTTGACTAATGGGTCTTTTTTGACGATGATCATTACCATCAGGGACTATTACAAGCCTAAGAAGATCAATGTTTTTGGGGAGCGAAGATGGGCCTTGAGATGGTAACTTGACGAGTTGAACACAAGCAGGACAGCGAATTGTTTGTGGGTACTTTTGAGGAAGGCTTTTAAGACATGACTCGCAGGTTGTGTGGCCGCAAGTAAGCACTCGTGGAACAGTGTACTCTCCGTCGTAGTTTTGTAAACACACCGGACATTCCGGCATTTCCGGCTGCGACTCCATTTCTCGCTCTCTAGTCGAAAGAACTATCGGATATTAACGACCACCTGCAACTGCGAACTAAGCTGGAGTGTGCTGCGAAGTTTTGTATTTTTCATCACACGACGTCGTTTAGACAGATGAAAGAAACGACAGCGTTTATTGTCGTCAGGGAGCCTGCTTTGTTTTAATCCAGCTTGGCAGCTCCTGCTTGTAGACTTGAGAACCTAACCAAAACGCACAACAATAATCTCTGAGACGAACCGGATCGCCAGTCTTCGCAAGGTATTGGTTTCTTCTTCAGCTTTCTCTTCGAATCTTCAGTTTTCTTGGTGTAGATTTGAGGGTTTTCTATAGATAATTTCTGTTTGGTTGCCGAGAAAATGTAGTGGTATCTCTTTTCTGTTTTGAAGCACTGAAAGTTCAAAACTTTCTCCCATTTCGATCTGCATTCTTGATCTGAATATTCTAATTTCGATACTTACCATATGATCTATACAATCATATTATAATTTTGTTTATGATCGATCATTGACCATACATCTGAGAGTTTTTTTTTTTTTTTTTGGAAATGTATGCAGCGGGAAGATAATGGCAGGGCCGGGAAGTTCAATGCTTTACTCTGGTCTTTTGTTCACTGTGATTCTTTCACTTCAAGAGATGTATCGCGGGAAGCTTGCATCAACTGAGTTATTTACCATTCTTGGTGGCTTCATTAGCTCAATTCTGTTTCTTGTGCTGCTTACTGTGAGTTCACAATCACCCCATTTTTAATTTTTAATTTCTTTTATTTATTTTTGAACATATAAATTTTACTATTGTCTTTTGTTTCCTTCAGTTATAATATATATCAGTTCGGTGTTGTAGTATCCTCTAACGGATGTTGTTTTGCAGTTCATTGGGAATTTCCAGGAAACATGTGGCGTGAAGACTGGATGGGGTACAGGCAAGTGCAGTTTTTCTACCATTGTTCAATTAAAACAGAATAAGTCTGAAAGGGTTCTTATACGAACTTCAAAGGCAGCACTTTCTTTATCTTCTGTACAACCAAGAACATAAATGAGCACTTTATATTGTTCAGTTAGTGATTTTTTTTTTTTTCCTTTGTGTGGGTTGTGTTAGTGTGCTTGTGCTTTCTTGAGTGCCTGGTTTGGTTACTACTGTTGGCAAATCAACTATTTGATGATAGTCATTCATAACCTTGTGTTGTGCTTGTTATGAACCTTTGTCAAGCCCTTACATATGTTATGCATGCCTGTATCTATGTTCCAATTCCAAACTCTATAATAATAACATTCACTCTTTTGACTCTACTATGTGTGCCTTGATGTATGTAATTATCACGCTTGCATTAATCAACTATTTTGTCTCTTATTCTCATACCCTGACCCTTTCAACAAGTTTTAAAATGACATAGTTGATGGAGCACAAAAAGATTATATCATCCATTACTGTCGCACAAATCTTTTGAAGCTTGGCATGATCAAAAGGATAAGATTATGATGCTAGTAATTTAATCTCTTCTCCATAGTGCATGGCTACATCCTGACATTCAAAATTCAAAATTTTTTGTGGGATGGGGGTGGAGTTGGGGATCATGGATCAAGTCATCTGTTGGTCCCACATCCCACATTTGGTTTTTTTCTTTTCTAGGGCTTTTTACATTATGGCTTATGCAACATCAACTTTGTGTAACTGAATGAAGAAATTATTGGAACATCACATATCTATGTTTTCTCTCAGTTAATGCTGCCATAAACAAGCACTAATGTGATACACCTGCTTTGGAATTGCAACAGTTGTTGAACTGCATTGTTTGTTTATTTCTTAATTTTCTCCATTCTTGTTTTGCAGTTATATTAGCAGAAGCTGTTGCTCTAATTGCAGCGGGCACTGTTCATCGAGTCTGCATCACTACATGGTAATGTTGAGTTGTGACAAGTGGTTTTGGGTTTCATCATGCATGCTCTTCAAGCATGAATTATAGAAATACTGAAACATGCTTGCCACTAATCTTGAATTGGCAGCCTAACTACCCATTAGCATACCAGAGTGATAGACATCCATCACACAATGAGATGTTCTGGATTTAAACCCTTCAATTTTAGAAACAGCCAGTTCGTTTGTTTAGAAACAAGTCTATGTGTGTTCATCATTTTGCATTTATAGGAAGAACCTGTCTGATTGACCAGAAAATTTGCGTTCAAAACTTCTGTTAGAAGAGTTATTATTATTGTTATTATTTTGCTGAAGTTTATACAGTTAATTGAGCCAGTGAACTTAAATTCGTTTTATTAGGGTTGCTACTGCTATACAGAAAATTGGTTGAATTATTGAAAGAACTGCAACTGTTGTACTGTGTATAATTCATCCAAGTTTTTCTGGGCTGGTTTATTTAGCATATTCTTTCAGGCATGAAAGTGTTAGTGTGAGACTGTGAGTAGAAGATTAACTAATTTCAGGAACTTCAACTTAAGATTCAGGAGTTAAGTCCTGGGCTGCACTGCAGGATTTTTTTGCATTACAATGTTTCCTTGTATTTCAGTCGTCATTTTGCAGAGGAAACTTGAAAAAAAACACATTGTTTAATCAGTATCTTAAACTTTTAATCAATTTGACAAGTTTATGCTAATGACCACATTGAAAATTTTTGCATTTTGTTGCAGTTTCTTGTTCTCCGCAGGACTACTCTATGAGGTCAACAAGCTCTCTGGGACGATCCTTTCAAAAAGTGAATCTAAAACAAGAAGGCACTAAGGGGATGCCATGATTATTTTTAGAATATAACTATTTGCTGTGATATTGAGCTTTATACTCTTATCATGCTTAGTCAAGTGACTATGAGATTTATTATCTATTTGTCAACGATGCCAACTCTGAATCAGTTTTGTACCCAGAAGGAACTAGATGAAACGTATTTTTCCGGTTTCTCCTAGTGAAGAAAAAAAAAATTGTTCTAATATTTCTGCTTCCAGGAAAAAATGTGTCCGGCTGTTCTGTTGTGTGTGCATGGTTCCTTCTTGCATGAATTTAAGCAACAGTCAGAGGCCTCAGATAATTTATGAATTTTGAGAAACAGGCCTCTTGAAACGGATAAGTTGTCAGCTTGGATCATAGGGCTGAGACTGGATGAAACTTGAAACAATACGTACAACAAATTTTATGTTGTGGTGTCATGAAAGTGAATGAAACATGATCTGCAA
This sequence comes from Mallotus japonicus, assembly GCA_949634005.1. NCBI lineage: Eukaryota > Viridiplantae > Streptophyta > Magnoliopsida > Malpighiales > Euphorbiaceae > Mallotus > Mallotus japonicus. Next base: position 23,178 of record CATIWK010583046.1, read on the forward strand.
ATGGTGTAATCTGTAATGAGTTCCTGAATTTCTTTAATGACTGGGTCGGATTGTCAAATGCTACTTGATAATTCAATATAAATAAGGGAAACCTTTGTTCGAAAAAAAAAATAAGGGAAACCTCACCAAATCTATATCGATCAGCCAATGAAGTGTAAAAACTAATTGTTAGAACTTGGAAGCTAGGTTGCACAAATGCGGGAAATGGGAACATGGATATGAAAAAATGGTTTTTAATCGAAGTGTCTGTATTTTGAACAATGATCAGTTTCCTACAAAAAATAAATAAATAAATACTTGACTCCCATTAATTTTTTTTGTGTTTTTAAGCATATGCTAGATCAATAGGGAATTTTGTTGATTTCTTACGTTAGACCTTAGTCCTCAATATAGTTACGGAGTTGAAATGTCAAATAACAGTCAAAAGGGAACACATCTACCTTTGAATGTTTGATTTGAAGATTGATCACATGTTTGCTGGTGACTGGTATTACTACTGTATTCGTTTCCTTTAGACAAATCCCAGTATTGATCCATTATTTGGTGGCTATTAGATTACTGCAAGTTTGTTTCTAATGATGATTCACCTGATAAACAGACACAATCCAACAGCAGAAAAAGGAAGACAAAAAATTCTATTAGTACTAGCAAACATAGCAAGTCTCTTTTCCAAAGCATTGTATTTAGAATATTTAAAGTATGAAAACAATAATACATTCAAGTACAATGAAAAAATGGGGAAAAATAGTAGTACATGGTATAGGACCAGCCATATTTGAACATTTGAATCTTCAAGAATTTCGAGTTTTCTGATCAGGCAAAGATTGCTATTATCCTTAGTTCTAGTTCTACACTAAACTAATACCGGAACTGCTGGTTCTCGATCTTTCACTTGTTGAAGAACCATACAAGAAAGAAGATCTAAATGCCTCATTGCTAAGTGGCATTGGCCTATCAGGTAATTTGGGTATGTCAATATCAACCTCAAGCATCCTAAGAGCATCAGCAATGGTAGGTCTAAAGGCCATCATTACATGAGCACAAAGAATCCCAACAAGAACAAATCTCTCCATCACCCCTTTTGGTCCTTGCTCTCTTATTGACTCATCAAATATTTCTTCTATCTTTCCTGATTTTGCTAGCGTCCATGCCCAATCTGTTATCAAAA
>CATIWK010583246.1:0-10013 GCA_949634005.1 Mallotus japonicus
TTAAAAGATCAATCAAACAACCTATTTTCAATTTTAGTTTCTTTCAATTTCACTTTTCTTTGTTATTTGTCATTTCAGGCTCATTTGTTATCATTTACTTCGAACGCAAACAAAGTTATTCAGTTTTATAATGATTTTTTATAGCTTTCTATAGTTATCTAGTTCTTTGCATTATTTCCTTTTAATTCTCTAGCATTTCTAAGTAATTCTCTAGTTTTCTAAATTAATTCAGCAAATTTATTAGTTTATAAAAAATTATCTATTAGAAATTAGAAATTCAAGTTGGTTGGTGTACCTAATACACTTGGCATGCTAAAATTCACACTTTTTAATGGTCAAAAACAAAAAAATTTAGCACGCTCATACTAAATGCTATCATAAGTAAAAGATGTTTAAAGAAGAATATTTTACCAAGGCTTAGAGTTCAGAAATAACTATTGTGGTACCAAGATATAGATATTATGAAGATTATGTTTCATACATGGAACATATTGCATGGTATTCAACTTTTAAAAAAGCACAGAATGCATATTGATACCCTACAGGTATATTCCTATTCTAACAAACAGATATTTTCCTAAATAACAAGTAACTTGCAGAGAAAGAAAGACAAATCCAAAGAGGAAGAGGAGACCCGGATTAGGAAGTAACTCTTTTAAGAGATACAAGTCCTATATGAAAGAGGAATCTTATTCCTCTCAGGTTTGAGCATCCTACTCTCTATAAATACTCCTTACCTCTTCATTCATCATTCATTCGATTCTCTTAGCTTTTACTCTCTCTTTATCTCCCTAGATTTCTCTCTCTACCATTGCTAACTTAAGCATCAAAGGGTTGGGGGGAAACCCCATATCTCACCTTGCCCTATTATTGATTGCTTGACCACAGGACTCGGAGGTTCCGGAATCAAGTTATCAAGTGACGCCGTCTATGGGAATCTCTTGAGTCAAGGCCATCTCCCTCTACTGAGCAAAATAACTTACATCATGGTATCCAGTCCACCACCAACCACAAACACACAAATTAATCCACCAACTGTTGTCTCAGAAACTCAGATCAATCCTCCAACAACGGCTTTAGAAACTCCTATCAACCCATCAGGTCCTATTATTCCCATTGATCCGACTATTGGTACTTACCATGCAGGATCCTCCTCACGCAATCCCTTTAATGTGCATACGCCACTCAACATTGCATAAAATTGGCTAACCCCAGGTGCGGCTTTCCCTTATTATGCTCCTTTTCAACATACTGGTAGATCCATTCCTCACATACCTTTCCCAAGACTACCAGGAACTCCTATTACAAACACCCCAGACCTAAACACTATAACCCAAACACTCAATCCACCCTCGTTAGAAAAGGAGGTGATGATCAAAAACATCTAAGCTCAGATGATGCTAATGCAACAACAGTTAAACGCCTTAATTCAATATAATAATCTTGGCACAACTAACCTAGAGAATAACAGGGCTATACCGCTAATAGTAGCACAGAATGCACCTGGAAGAGGCAAGGAAGCCTGGAAAGATCCAGAAGGAGAGTCTAACATAAGCATCCTGGCTTTTGAGGATTCACAAATAGCTCAGAAGGTTGAGCAGGCAATTCAAAAAGCGTGCACTGGGCCGAGAAAGGAGGATGAATGTGTCTTGGAAGGAACAACACCCTTTGTAAGCAAGATAGTCAGAACCGAGATACCATATAAATTCAAACTCTCGCAACTTGACCAATATGATGGCACTGGAGATCCAATTAACCACATATCGTCATTCAGAACTAAAATGATGCTACAAAATGTAAATGATGGGATTCTATGCCGAGTTTTCCCTAGTACACTGACAAAGTTAGCTTAGAGGTGGTTCTATCAACTGCATAAAAACTCCATCTCATCTTTTAAAGAACTAGTGGAGAAGTTCAGAACTCGGTTCATTACCAATGTTCCACCTACTAAGAATATAAACGACCTCCGAATGTGTAAACAGGAAGCTAGTGAAACATTGAGGAATTACTTGGATAGGTTCAACAAAGTGGCTATGCAAATTGAGAATCTGAGTGATGAAGTAGCTAGAGAAGCAATGAAGAATGGAACTCGCCTAGGCAAACTCAAGGATAAAATCTTAACAAATGAGCCACGAACTTTTTTCGAGGTTATGTCTATGGCTACTAAATTGATTAAAATGGATGATGATAGAAGGCTTAGACGAGATGATGAAAAGCCACCTTATAAAAAGAATGAAAGGATTGATTTGAGAAGACCCCCAGTTCCTCGCAACAATTTCAGAAGCCCAGTGGAAGGGTTCAGAAGGGAAGCAGACAGATTCACAACTCTAAATGCCCCCAAATCCGAGATTCTTATATGGATTAGGCAAAATGGGGTAGGAATAACTCCTGCCAGGAGATTGAGTCCACCTAAGAGAGGGGTACCAGATAGAAGATACTATTGCCAGTACCATCGCGACTATGGGCACGATACAGATGCATGCCGAGATCTGAGGAATGCAATTGAGCAGTTAATCAAGAATGGCAAATTGGGCAAATTCACAGATAACGTTGGGAAAGATCGAGATTCAGATGATCAAAGAGGAGAAAGAATCGAGCAAAAGAGAGCGCAGAATGATGTTGCTGGAGTCATCAACATGATTATTGGAGGAGAAACACCTGCTGAGAAACGACTAAAAAGACCATGGAAAGAAGAAGGCCAGACATCAAAATAAAAACCGGTCATCACTTTCGAACCTACTGATGGGGAACATGCCTGGCATCCCCATAATGACGCCTTGGTCATAAGCACATACATCCGAAATTATCTAGTGAAAAGGATTTTAATTGATGACGGGAGTGCCGTTAATGCACTCTCATAGAATGCCTACAAAGCAATGAGAGGTTTAGTTACCGACCCTAAAGCCATTAAGAATCCTATCACAAGTTTTTATGGAGGAACAACCCAGCCAATGGGATTGGCGGAGTTAATGGTGGAGTTTAGAGACTGAGAATCCGGAAACGCAAAATCAGTCAAATCCTTATTTAATATAGTTGATCTTCTGCTCTTCTACAATGGCATCATCGAAAGGCTCATCCTATATGAAATAGATGCAGCCACGAGCATCAGACGACTAACAATGAAAATCCCTCTAGAAGACCGAGTGTTGACAATTCTCAGAGATCAATCTATGGCCAAACAGTGCTATCAATTGGCCGTCAAAACCTCAGATGTAAGCATTTCCCTTGGATTCATTGGAAATAGAGAAACAAGGTGCCAATCCAGAGCCAGTTGATCAAGTCCAGACTTTCAAGATAGCTCAAGACAAGACAGTCAGAATTGGAGTCGAACTCGACAAGGAGATTAAAGAAGGAATAAGTAAAGTTCTCAGTAGACATTCAACAAGCTTTGCTTCAAAAGCATATAAGATCATCAGAGTGGATCCTCAAATTGTTTCTCATAGCTTAAACATCAAACCTGGAGTTAAACCTGTAATCCAAAAGAAACGGAAGTTCACATACGAGAGACAGAAGGTGATTACTAAAGAAATAAAGAAATTGTTGGATGCCGGGTTTATCAAGGAGGTCACATACCCAAATTGGGTAGCAAATGTGGTACTAGTCAAAAAATCCAATGGTAAGTACAGAATGTGTGTTGATTATACGGACCTCAACAAAGCATGCCCCAAAAATAGCTATCCTTTACCAATAATTGATCAGTTGGTAGATTCAACTGCATGCCACAGCCTATACAGCTTCATCGATGTTGCCCAAGGATATCACCAGATCCCAATGAAGAGGAGGACTAAGAGAAAACATCGTTCATTACCCATAAGGGACTTTACTATTACAAAGTCATGCCCTTTGGGTTGAAGAATGCTGGGGCAACTTATCAAAGGTTGATGAATCATGTATTCCAAGATCAGATAGGAAACAATGTCGAGGTATACGTAGATGACATCATCGTCAAGAGCCAGAAAGCGAAAATGCATACTGAAGATCTTGAGCAAATACTCGACATACTTGATCAATACCGGATCAAATTAAATCCAAACAAGTGCATATTTGGTGTAAAAGCAGGCAAGTTCTTAGGTTTCATGATTTCACACAGATGAATAGAAGCTAATCCAGAGAAAATGGAAGCCATTCTAAACATGAAAGCTCCAAAATCATTAAACGAACTCCAGAAGCTCAATAGGCGAATCACAGTGCTCGGAAGATTCATTTCATGCTCAGCCAAAAAGTTCCTACCGATCTTCCGAGCATTAAAGAATGCTAAGAAATTTGAATGGACAGACGATTGCCTGGCAGCATTTGAAGAAATCAAGAAATTCCTATCCTCACCACCATTGCTTAGCAGACCAATCCCAGAAGAGGTTTTCTACTTATATCTCTCTATCGGGAATGAATCAATTGCTTCAGTACTAGTCCGAGAAGAAGGAAGTCAACAAAATCTGATATACTACGTCAGCAGGATGCTTAGAGGTTCAAAGATCCGATACCCTAAATTAGATAAACTTGCTATGATGGTCGTCCACACATCCAAGAATCTCAGACAATATTTCCAAGCTAATTCAATTGTTATTAGAACCAATTTTCCTCTGTAAAAAATTCTCCAGAGACTTGAGACCTCAGGGCAACTTGTGCAATGGTCAATTCAATTAGGAGAGTTCGACATTAATTATGAACCTCATCAACAAATAAAGGCTCAGGCTCTAGCAGATTTTGTCCAGGAGATGACAATTGAGGAAGTAGTCTATCTATCTTACCCATAATGGAAACTATATATAGACGGAGCATCTGGAGCACAAGGATCCGAAGCAGGGGTAATACTAATTGGTCCAAACAAAGTCTGAATCAAATATGCAGTCCAAATCAAGTATAATGCTACAAATAATGCTGTTGAATATGAAGCACTGCTTACAAGACTCAGATTAGCAATAGAGATCAGAGCCGAGCATCTCAAAGTCTTTTGAGATTCCCAACTGGTAGTTAATCAAGTCAAAGGCACTTATCAAGTCAAAGAACCAAGCATGATTAAACACACTGAAAAGGCACGATAGCTCTTAAAGAAGCTCGAACAAGAAGGGGGACAATAGGAAATCATGCAAATTCCCAGAAGTGAAAATACAGAAGCAGATTCATTAGCAAAAGCAGCATCAGAAGATAGCCAAGCATTCAAGGAGCTTGAGTTGACTGAGCAACTGCTTGAACCGAGCATTGAAGAACAGGAAGTATTGAATTCACAGGACGTGGCAGAATGGATGAAACCAATCGTGCAATATCTTGATTAGGGCACCTTGCCCCAAGACAAACTCAAAGCCCAGAAGTTAAAACTTAAAGCTGCCCATTACTCCTTGCACAATGGTGAATTATACAGGAGATCTTTATCTCGTCCATGGTCAAAATGTGTGTCCCCAGAAGAAGGTAATTACATCTTGAGAGAAATTCATGAAGGGATATGCGGAGCTCATGAGGCACAAAGTTCACTGGTCTGGAAAGCTTTATTACAAGGGCACTATTGGCCAGATATGTCAAAAGATGCATCATAACTTGTTCAGAAGTGTTCAAAGTGTCAACAATTCATTCGCTTAACTCACAAGCCTTCAAACACTCAGCACCCAATTGGCAGTCCATGGCCTTTTGCTATTTGGGGAATGGATATTCTAGGTCCATTCCCAATCTCAACATCTCAGAAGTTCCTGATTGTGGCTATTGATCACTTTACTAAATGGGTAGAAGTAGAAGTTGTCTCAACCATCATAGAAGCTCGGATCCAACACTTCTTTTAGAAAGAGGTCATATGCAGATTTAGCATACCCCATACTCTAATAACAGATAATGGAAAGCAGTTTGATAATGAGAAGTTCAAGATATTCTGCTCAGGCCTAGGCATTAAACTCAGATTCACATCAGTAGCTCATCCTCAGACAAACGAACAAACAGAGGTTACTAACAGAATCATCATACAGGGTTTAAAGAAAAGGCTGGATGAGAAAAAAGGAAATTGGGTAGAAGAACTCAATAACGTCATCTAAGCATACAAAACAATACCCAAAAGTTTAACAGGAGAAACACCCTTTAGGCTAACTTATGGGATGGATGCAGTATACCTGTAGAAGTCAGATCGTCAAGCTACCAAGTAACAGAGGAACTAGATCTAGACGTCAACAACCTTAATGCTCGGATATGCCTAGACTTACTCAAAGAAAGGAGGGAATTAGCATCCATAGTCTCAGAAGCTCAGAAGATGAAAGTTGTCGGGTATCATAATAAATATGTCCGATCCAGACAGTTCAAGGTTGGAGACTTAATATTGAGGAGAGCAGACATTGGCAAAGGAAGTTTTGGAACTGGGAAACTCGGACCTAATTGGGAAGGCCCTTATCAAGTGACAGAAAAAACTACCAAAGGGGCATACAAAATTAAAGACACACAAGGAAGAGAGTTGCCTCAATTTTGGAACTCAGATAGTCTTCGAAAGTATTATCAATAAAGAAATTATACTCAAAGAAAAGTCAAATTAAATAAAGTACTTTTTCATTGATCTGTTGCAACTATCATTATATAAAAAAATATATATATATCTAAGTATCTATATTGTCTTCAGTCCCAGGAAGCATAATCCCTTTTAAGAGTAGACTGAGTATCTGCACTCTCAAGTATTTGAACTTCAGAAGGGTCAGCAGAAGGCCCAACTTCAATAAGTGATTTTTCCTCAGCAACTGTAGGGTCAGCAGAACTCTCAAAAGAAGATTTTTCAGTAATATCAGCCTTCTTAGCTGATAGTTCCTTTCGTTGCTTAGAAGTAGACTTACTAGCTTTATCCTCCTTTGAAGCCAGCCTTGCTAGATCGTGAGGCTTAATCTTGTCAAGGTTGGAGAAGTCCAGATCAGCATGTTGAGCAAGCATCACCTTTTTGCATTCAGACCTGTAAATTCTAAGGAAATCCCCCATCATCTTCTGATAAGACTTCCTATCAGCGTTTCGGGATTCCTTTTCCTCAGACAGCTTCTCTTTCAGACTCTCAAGCTTAACGTCTTGCTTCTCTATTTTTCCAGCAAGCTGAGCTTGTGAATCTTCAAGTTCTCGAATCTTCCTCTGACAAGATTCGGCCTCAGACCTAGCCTTAGCAAGCTCAACCTCTTCGAGCTCCAAAGCTCTTTGCAGCATTCAGTTTCTTCTCATAGTCAATGGCAATGGTGCCAACCTCGGCCTCTTTAAAGTTATATTCACTTTGAAGGATGAATTGATCATCCCTCACTAGAAGCAATCCTTGAGCCATCTAGAGAGATCACAAACAATCAACGAAGAACTCTCATATTTAAAATCAAAACTCATTAGAATTTACCTCCAAAGCATGGCAAATCAGCATATTATGAAGCTCACCTTCCCCTATGTCCTGCCACCGCTGAACATCCTTAGGTAGGCGTAGAGACTCAGCGTATTATTCCCGGACTTATGGATTTAGAATGCTCGGGGGACTCATCTTCTCAATAAACTAAGAACTCACATCCGGACATTCAGGGAATCAGGGACGTTTGATGAAAATGCCCTCAGTAAGCTCTTCCTCAACCTCTATCTCTTTACCGCGAGGACGTTTCTTGGAAGGCCCGGCAGAACTCTTCCGAACTAGAGGAACCTTAGAATCTTCATCAATCTCTATCCGAGATTTAGTCTGTGTTATAGCAGGCTCAGCACCTATCTGATCATCCTCTTGGGCAGTCTCAGTACCCATCTGAGCATCTTCTTGCTCATCATCTGATATCAATATTCCATCCGCAAACGTAAAAAAGTCAACCATCTACATGAACAAGAAAAAAGCAAATTCGGAACAATACATTAAAGAAGCTTGGAACTTACCAGCAACTCATTTTTTCTCTGGATAAACTCTTCGGAGATATCGCCGAGACCAATTCTCAGCAGAAGTACCCAAAGCAATACTCTCATCATGAAGCCGGCACACTAGGTTACCGTCTTCCTTATATAACTTCAAAAGACGCAGTACTCTGTGGCACTCATCCACCCACATCCTCCGGATATCGGCAAAATCATAGGGATGTTCAATTATAAAAAACCTATGCCTCCACGCCTTCTACAAGTCCGACAGCTTAACAAAAATGCTATTATTCAGAGTTGTTGACAGTGAAAAGGTCAGTTCTCCCTTTTTCTTATTCAAACTATACATAAACCGGAACACTTCTAAATCCGGCTCCCTATTTTCTCTATGTACAAGTTCTAGGTACCCGATAAGGATCTTATAGCTATTGGGATGGAGTTGCCCTGGGGCTATGTTAAACCTATTCAAAAACCTCTTTACAAAAGGATCTATAGGGAACCGTAAACCTCCCTCTAATTGATTAGCATACACAACCATCTTCACATCATCTGTCAAGGGCTCATGAGCTCTAAAATCTCCCCTTATAGTATGCAAGGTAAACTCCCTGGGAATACTATTCCTTCTCCTATACCATTTTAACATGCTTTTGTCTACCCTCGACTCAAACAAGTCAGATTTCACCTGTTCTCTTGGAGCCATTATGTTTATAAAGAAAGGAAGAGAAATACAAAATATATTCAAAGACAAAGGTTTTCATCTAGAAAATCTAGCACAAGTCCTTCAATAATGGCGCACTGAAAGTCGATCGGAAAAATAATGGAAAATTACATAAAGTATTGAGAAGAAAAGAAAATATCGCAGCAAAGGGAAACTGCAGAAGAATAGCAACAAAACGGTGCCTCTGATAAAGCTCCAACCTCCAATTTATATACCTAAAAGAAGATTCCAGAAAGACTCGGATTACACTTACTAAATGGGTACTCCAGCTAGCAATTGAAGAGGTAACATAGTCATAGCACCTCCACCATCAATGGTCATCATTAGTACAGCTCTCAATAGCGTTGTCTTTTCGCCTGACATGCTTCTTCAGCTGCCATCATGACGTTACGAAACGTCATTTCCTCTGACACAAACAGCTGTCCATAAGTTTGAAATTTAAAATCTCAAACGACGCCCACATTTTAAAATAAATTACTTCTCTGAAACTCAAATCAGTTCAACAAATCTCCGAGCATCTGAGTCCAGTGACTGAAGTTGGCACCCTTGGGTCGCTTCTATAGTACTGAGGATCGACACTCAAGCCGTGTTTCTAAGACACCAAGATCTAAGTCCAGTGACTGAAGCTGGCACCCTCAGGTCGCTTCTATAGTACTGAGGATCCGCACTCGGGCTGCGTTTTTAAGACACCGAGATCTAAGTCCAGTGACTGAAGCTGGCACCCTGAGGTCACTTCTATAGTACTGAGGATCGGCACTTGGGTCGCTTTTCTAAGACACCGAGATCTAAGTCCAATGACTGAAGCTGGCACCTTCAGGTCGCTTCTATAGTACTAAGGTTATTCAACTCGAAGTTGGCACCCTCAGGTCACTTCGATATCACTGAGGTTCTAAGACTCGGGTCACTTATATAGTACCGAGCATCTAAACTCTAGCGACAACTGGTCCCGTTAAGTCACTTCTACACCACTGACGGGTTACTCTCTCGAGTCGTTTCCAAAACACCGAGCATCTTTTACTGAATATCTCATTGCTGGGTATCTACAGTTTAGTTAGCATCTTTACATTCTTCAGCAATAACATTCGAAATTTCAAGACTCGGTACCGAGTATCCCCAACATCAATGACTGAGGCCGACCACCTCAACTCACCCTTCAGTATTCATATCAACATCTTTGCAACACCGAATTCATCATATTTCCAACACTCGGACATAAAATATCCGAAATATACTTTCGGGGGGGACTCTTGATACCCCACAGGTATATTCCTATTCTAACAAACATATATTTTCCTAAATACAAGTAACTTACAGAGAAAGAAAGACAAATCCAAAAAGGAAGAGGAGACCCGGATTAGGAAGTAACTCTTCTAAGAGACACAAGTCCTATATGAAAGAGGAATCCTATTCCTCTTAGGTTTGAGCATCATACTCTCTATAAATACTCCTCACCTCTTCATTCATCATTCATTCGATT
>CATIWK010583438.1:0-41228 GCA_949634005.1 Mallotus japonicus
GCCACTCCTAAAGATATTTATGTTATGCCTATAGCTGATATGTTAATTGATGCTGCCTCTAGGAATGAACTTCTATCATTTATAGATGGTTTCTCAGGGTATAATCAAATCTTTATTGCAAAAGAAGATGTCTCTAAGACCATATTTAGGTGTCCAGGAGCAATAGGAACATTTGAATGGCTGGTCATGCCCTTTGGTTTAAAAAATGCCGGTGCTACATACCAAAGGGCTATGAATGCTATTTTCCATGACATGATCGGTCATTACATGGAGGTCTACATCGATGATATAGTGGCAAAATCTAAAAAGGCCTCTTATCATGTTTCTCATCTGAGAAAGAGTTTTAAAAGAATGAGAAATTATCATTTGAAGCTTAATCCTCTTAAATGTGCTTTTGGTGTGTAGGCTGGAAACTTTCTAGGGTTTCTTGTGCATCAAAGAGGAGTGAAAATTAACAAGAACAAGGCAAAGGCAGTGCTTGAAGCCAAGCTGCCTTAAACTAAGAAAGAGCTTCAAAGATTCTTAGGGCAAGTCAATTATTTAAGGAGGTTTATCTCTAACCTTACTGGAAAAACTAAAGAATTTTCTGATTTGCTTAAATTAAGACAGGATGCTGAATTTAAATGGGAAGAAAAAAAATCAATGTGCCTTTGATAAAATTAAAGGCTATTTGTCCAAGCAACCTGTTTTAGTTCCCCCAAGAGAGGGAATACCATTGAGATTGTATATTTCAGCTGTAAATGAGTCAATTGGTTGTCTTTTAGGTCAGAATAATGCATTAGGACATGAGCAGGCTATATACTATCCTAGTAGAATTTTAACTCCTACTGAAATAAAATACTCTTTTATTGAAAAATTGTGTCTGACTTTATACTTTGCTTGTACTAAATTGAGACATTATCTTTTGAAGCGTAGAGTATATGTCATTTCACAGACTGATTTGATGAAATACATGTTGAACAGACTAGTCTTGTCAAGTAAAATTGGAAAATGGTTGCTAAGCCTGATTGAGTTTTCACTGGTGTATCATCCTCAAAAATCAATGAAAGGACAAGCCTTGGCAGATTTTTTGGCTGATCACCCCACTCAGGGAACTATGGAGGAAGAAGATCTTCCAGTATATGGAATTAATGTTTAGCCTTGGATATTAAAATTTAATGGATCATCCACGGACAGATCAGCTGGGGCTGGTGTAGTAATCACTTCACCTTCTGGTATAAAAATAGCCATAAGTTTCACATTGGACTTTGAGTGCACCAATAATCAAGCTGAGTATGAGGCCCTGATCATAGGCCTTGAAATTCTCCAAGATCTTGGAGCTAAAGAGGTATTAATAGTTGGAGATTCTCAGCTTGTAATTAAATAATTAACAGGAGAATATAGATGCACAAGCATGTCTTTAACACCTTATTTTACTACTGCTATTCAACTTGTTAATTCTTTTGCAAATGTCTCTTATATGCATATACCTAGAGAATCTAATTGGGAAGCTGATGAATTGTCTCAGGTTGCATGTGGTTTAAGAACGTCAGAAGAATTAACTCATAAGTTGATTTTTGTGTAGAAAAAAGCTCACCTTTCCATCCATGAAAAAGGATTGCAATTTAAGTCCTTCAATAATGATTTGAATGTAGCAAGAGATTAGCGCACTAACATTAAAAGTTACTTAGAAAATCCTGCTAAGAAGGTTCCATTCAGAGTCAGAGATCAGTCCTTGAATTATGTCCTGATTAAGAATGAGCTTTTCAGAAAAACTCTTAATGGACTGCTCTTGAGGTGCCTTTCGTTTCCTCAAACCATGGAAATTTTAAAACATGTGCATGAAGGTGTTTGTGGTGCTCACCAAGCTGGAAGGAAAATGAGATGGTTGATCCATAGGCATGGCTATTTTTGGCCCTCAATTCTGAAGGATTGTATCACATATGCAAAGGGATGTCAACAGTGCCAAAAACATGGAAGCATTCAAAGGGTACCAGCTGATGATCTTTATTCTGTGATAAAACCATGGCCACTCAAAGGTTGGGCCATAGATCTTATTGGGAAATTTTATCCAGCTTCTTCTAAAGGCTATAGTTTTATGATTGTGGCTACTGATTATTTTACAAATGGGTGGAAGCAATCCCCATGAAGAAAGTAGAGCAAAGAGATGTTATTTCATTCATCAAGGAGCATATCATCCACAGGTTTGGGATTCCCTACACTATCACAACAGATCAAGGAACAATGTTCACTAGTGATGAAATGAAGGAATTCATGGAAGATTATGGCATCAAGCACTTGACTTCAACCCCACACTATGCTCAAGCTAATGGTCAGGCTGAGGCCTCCAATAAAATCATCATTGGCATACTGGAAAAGATGTTAGAAGATAACCCAAGAGATTGGCCAAGAATTCTATCTGACTCTTTGGGCATACAGGACTTCAAAAAGGGAAGCTACTGGTACTAGTCCTTTTGCTCTTACCTTGGGCATGATGCTATTTTACCTTTAGAAGTCTATGTTCCTTCTTTGAGAGTTGCAAAACAAAATGATCTGACACCAGTAGAATTCTCTGAAGCTATATTGATGGAATTGGAAGAAGTAGACGAAGAGAGGTTGAGAGCTTTCACCAGTATGATAGTTCAAAAAAAGAAAGTTTGCAGGTTCTATAACAAAAAAATTAAAAAGAAGAAATTTGAAGAAGGTGATCTAGTCTGGAAAGTTATTTTGCCACTTGGGATTAAAGATAGAGAGCTTGGGAAATGGTCTCCCAATTGGGAACGCCCATTTAAAATTCATCAGGTTTTAAATGGCAATGCATACTGGTTAGCAAGTCTTGATGGAGTTCCACACAAAAGGTTCATCAATGGTAGATACTTAAAGAAATATTTTCCCACTATGTGGGAGATGAGAGAGGAAACCTGAAAATTTTGTAATGGCCTTTGGCCAAATGACCACTAAATATATTGGTGGTATTTTTGTTATAGTTTGAATATAAGATGGCATATATAGCTATCTTTTTGAAATATAATAAATAAAGAAGTTTGTTTATTTTGTGTGTCATTTTTACTTTAAAGTTTGTTTTGAACAGTGCTGTGAACAGTAAAGTGATGAAAATTTCGACAACATTTTTATTGAAAAATAAGCTTTTCAAAATGCAATTAATGGCTGTGATGCTAAGTGTGTGAATTGTTATGTGAAATTCATAAATTTTTCCAAAACATACATCCATAATAATTCATCAGCATTGCACCATAACATAATCTCTAAAAGCATTCATCATAGGCTAATAAGCCATGAAAATTTTTGAAAATCCTTAAAGTAAATAAGTATCCAGAAGCCTAAACTCAAGGCTAACATCAGTATGTACAAGTCATATAATAAATACATGAAGATCAAAGGGAATCAAAGTTAAATCCCTTGAAAGTGTCCCAAATTTCTAGGCATCTTTGCCTGGTAGTCATAGCTTCTTGTTCTTGCTTCATCCACTCAATCACAGCATCCTTATGATTAGCTAAAGCTTGTCCCATGTATTTTACCATAGAAGTAGCAACTTTGTATTCCATAGCCATAACTTCATTCTGATGAAGAAGTTCCTTCCTCTTATCTTTGAGGGTTTGAAGCTTGGCCTCCAGTTCTGCTATCTCCTTCTCATTCTGATCAAAGGATGCTCTAGCTTCACTTTCAGTAATCCTCATTTGATTTACCTTAGCTTGTACAACCAAAAAGTCTTCTTTTTGCTGGTGAAAGAGGCTTAAGTGTTTTGAAGCATCCAATTGAGTAGCACTTGAATCATCCAAATGTGTAAAGCTCCAAATCACTTGATCCCTCAAACTTGAAATAGCTCCTAACTTTATGTTCTGCTCCAGAATTCTTAGATCACTAAGCAGAGTAGATCTCTGTATTTCTCTGAGTCCAGTAATCTCCAAATTAAGGAATGACTTTGGAGATTCTTTAGCTTTGACAACTTGATCCTGAGCAGGAAGAGGACTGGTCACAGATATTGAAGGGATGTTAAGGAAGCTGAGATCCAAGGCTGAATCATCGTCACCAAGAAGACACCAAGTCTTGGTTTTCTGTATGAAAGATAAAGTGATTAATAAGAGTTTGAACTTAAATTTGAAAATTAAAATTGAATGAAAGCTGTAACTCAAACCTGAGTTGGAGGAGTTGGAATGTTGGTAGAAGCTGGTGGAGGAGAAGGAGTCTTGGCCTTTTCTTTTCTTGGTGTATCTTGTTGCGTGTGAAAAGAAGCATCTTCCTTAGTGGAAGAAGACCTTGTAGGAGAAAGTGAGTCTTGAGGAAGAGTAGGATCCTCATTTTCTTGAGTATCAGCAGATGTTCCATAAAACAAGTGAGGTTTACAAGAAATAATATATAGAGAGATAATAATGAAGATGAGAACTTACTTAAACCAAGAGTTAAATTATCACTTTCTTCATCTTTTATCTATTCAACCTCAACTTCAGCTTTGTTTTTGCCTCTGGAAGAAGTAGGTAAGGTACTTAATCTGGCAGATTTACGACTTGGGGGAGGAGGAGGAACAACTGTTTTTCTCTTCTTGGGATTCTCTTGGACTTGCTTGATTCTACCTGGTGTAACCGTAGCTGTAAAATGGATAAAGGTTAATATGATACTAAATAAAGACAAAAATAAAATAAAAGTGAAAATTGCTCCTTGTATTTAATTTCCCACCATTTTTTATAGTTCATGTGATCATTGTAGTCCATAGTGGTAATACAATATGAAAGGAGTCTCAATGCCTTCTATATCTCTGCTATCACTTCTTAGAGCAAGAACCAGAATCCACTCCAAAGAGAGGAATGGTTTGAGAATCCAAATGAAAGGAGGAATGCAAGTCTGTAGTCCAAACTGATGACTACGTAGAAATGGCAAATAAAACTCAATAGAGAGTGAAGTATAAGGTAAGCCATTGTCTCTGTAAAATGCATTTTTTCCTCCAATGATGAAAGGCCTAGGGGTGGTTGCTCTACAGAAAATTTGGTTATAGATTAAGTTTGAGAATGATGAGAAGTGCTTGAGCCATCTAGGTTTGTTAATTAGGCTTGCAAATATAGATAGTTTGCTATTCTCCCTGTTTCTTGATTGCATAAAAAAGGTGAGGATTTTATCATATTCCCACTTGTATGCAGAAGAAACAATGGTACCTCCAATATTAGCTAAAGGAAGAATAGTGGAAGTTGATAAATCATGGGTGAACTCAGGGAAGTATGCTAAAAGCCAGCATTGTAAAAACCAAGCACCCCCACCCAAGTAATGAAAGGGTTCTCTACTAACAATTTTCCTCAAGTTAGAGTATAAGCTACCAAGAAAGACACATCCTACGGCTACATGCTCCCCATGAACTAATGCTTTAGCTAAAGGAAGATACTCCATACTGGGTCTAGCTGAAGAAGGATAGAAGATATACTTACAAATCAAGACCTAGAGAAAGGCAATATGTTCTTCGGCAGAGGGTTTACCAGTCAAAGGCAAAAAATGAGAAACAACCTTAGGGTAAGTGTCATAGGTCCTTGAGGAGATGTTTGTTTCTATGTATCTAGATTCATCTATTAAACAGATAGTATCATCTCCTAAGATGGGTAGCCCTATCATTATAAAGATATCCAATAGGGTAATAGTCATATGACCAAATGGAAAAACAAAGCAATTGCAAGAAGGAGCCCATAACCTTAATACGGCTAAAAGCAAGGAAGGTTGGTATGTGATATGCTTAGTTGTCATTTGAATGAATTGAGAAATACCTAGTTGATCCTATAAAATGTTGCATTCTGGCTTTAGTTTTTCCACCCATCTGTTCCAGTCTTTAAGAGGCTTTACCCAGGACTTGGGATGAGGTGGGGCAGTTTGATAACTTTTAGCAAAGACAAAATCTTGTAGTGAAGAGCCAAGATAAGGGAGTGAAGGACCTTCCTTCGGAATGGAACAAGAAGGATGAGGTATCAAAGTGATAGCAGTGTTGTTCTTCTCTTTATATAAGAAATGCCTGGAATTTACAAACTCATATGAGGAATAAAGAAAGGGATTGAACATATGAAGAGGTGAAGAAATATTTACCTGATATCAAGGTTTGCTAGGCAAGGGCTTATCTGGATGTCCTTAATAATTTTGAGTTTCATGACCTATGAAATTGAATGATTAGGAAAATAAAAAGTAGTAAACTCAGTAATAATATTTGGTTAAATAACCAAATATAACAAGATGTACCTCAAGATCGTCCTTCGCTTCATCAAAGTAGACAAGTGTTTCGGGGATAGGAGCAGAACGTAAAGCTACCAGCTGGTTAAAGAAAGAAAAATTTTCAAGAAAAGTAGCTTTTAATTCTCAAAATAAGAGATAACAGAGGAAAAGAAATACCTGCTCTATAGTAAACTTTATAGCACTACTGAAATCTGAGGCCAAAGGAGTTGGAGTTTGGCTTGGAGCATCAGAAGATTCAGGATTCATTTTTGCTGAGAAGTAAACAGACAGGTTGATGAGAAAAAGCAAATGTATATTTACAAAATTCCAGGTAAAGAAATATTAGAATAAAGGCTAAATTTACAATTTAATTTGGCTTCAGAATTTTAAATGCCTTGGAGTTATGTAAATATATATGTTTTTAGCTATTTATTGCTAAAACTAGAAATTTTGCTTTAGGAAAGTAAATAGAAGTGGTTGTAGTTTTTGGGCCACATGCTTGTTTACAGTAATACATGAATATTTCATTGGTCATAATTGGCCAAACATGTTAAATTTGCATAAGAAGTTAAAAGAATGCTTTTTCCCCAAGGGAAATAACTCACAGATAGAAGTGCAAAATTCAAGGCAAAATTCCAGGAGTTTAAATTTTGGCATGTTCTGTCTAAAATTAGTCTGGGGTAAATGTGTATAAAGATGAGAGTGATGTATTTTTAACAATTTTCCCAAGACGAAATGGTTGATTTCCTAAGGAGAAGTGAAACATTTTGGCTTGAAGGCTAAAACAAGCCATTTATCTAAGGACCTTCAAGATTGGTGACCATGGTGATGTCTAGACTAACAAGAGTCTACTTATAAATTCTATCATGGATGTATGATTGATAGTTGAGGTCAACAAGCAGGTTGGTAACATGGTTTGAATTTAATTAATTGCTAAAAATGACTTAAAGTAGCCATTTTTAAATTAAGTCTATGAGAATTTGTTGCTAAAATATTCTTCAAGTTTTGGCAAAACTAAGCAAATGAAAATACAACTATGGAAATAATGATTAAAATGGCTAAGGATGATTTAAAGAAAGCATGGCACTAAGAATTAATTTTGGCCATAGAAAGCTAGAATTTTTCTTTGATTAAAATTTTGGCTTAAAAAGTTAAAATAATATTCTTCATGGTTTTATTTTGGCACATTATGCTAAAATAAATTTTTATGTTGAAACATGTGGCCTAAGGATTTATGTTGATAGATTTTATTCGGCTAAAAATAAGCGCTTAATTTGATAAGGATTCAAGAAGCAAGTGATAAGCCGATTAAAATTCCAATAATGATTAAATTTGTTTTGGCTTGAGGTTAGCATGAAAGCATGAAATCTTAAAGTACATACACATGTAGACATGAACAATATACAAGGAATGGAATTTAAAGCCATTTTTTGGATGTTTTATACAAAGCCAAATTTTTATCTTCTTGGAAAAAGATTATTGCAAACCAGAATTCTGGTTAGATTCACAAATATTTGAGCAAAAATATATCATTTTTAAGTATAAATATTGGCCAAAGATAGGCTAATGTATTTGCTTAATAAGATGTGCATTAGGACAAAATTTGGCAAGGGAAGGAAAAACCTTTATGCTGAAATTAAATTGCCAAATTAAAAGTTTAGATAAAATAAGCCAAGAAAGTGAATTTTAGCTAAAAATCAAGAGTATACATATCACTTATATGCTAACCCTGTTTGAGAAAGAAGGTTAAATTTATCTTTGGCCTTTAAGGATGGCATTAATGGTGAATATGTATGTGGCCATAACAAGAATTTAAACTTGCCCATGTCAAGAAACAAATTTTGTGCTTAGAATTTAGAGACAAAATGCATATTTTTACACTAAAAATTCAGCATTTTTTGGCAAAAATAATTTGGTTATGTGAGTAACTAGGTTGACATCCTCTCTTGGCATGGAAATATTTGTTAATTGGCCAAATACTTGGAAGAAAGCCAAACCATGAATAAATTTATGGTTAAAAATGCTTTTGAAATTCAAGAATAAATTTATGGTTAAAAATGCTTTTGAAATTCAAGAATGAAAGACTAACATGAAGATAAAATCTAAATTTCATTCTTGTATCCAAGCAAACAAAGCATTTGCAAACCTAAAGCCAAAGTTTAAGAAGAATTTGTTTGGCTAAGTGTCCAAATTTAAAGCGTGGAATTGTTTTGGCATGAATTTGCCAAAAATAAAGCCAAATTCTATAAAGAACAAATGAATCAAAGCAAATAATTATTGGCTAATGAACATTTAATTGCACAAGCTTTGAAGAGAAACCGAAAAAATGCATTCATGATGGAATTATTTTGGCATTAATTGCCAAAATTCAATCAAGGAATTCAAATTACATTATTTAAAATTTGGAAAATTTTGGCATGAGTTTTGCCAAAATATGGCCAAATTGCAGAGTTAAATTAGGCTAATAAACATATTTTGTGTGCATGCATTCCCAAGTTCTCAAGAAGACATAAGTTTTGAGGAAATGAGCAAAATGCAAGACATGTGTATTTTTGGCATAAGTTACCAAACATTTAGCCAAAAGGGAGCAAGAATGATTTTTTTTTTTGAGGAAATTAATTCTTAGAATTAGAATTTTTAAATGTTGTGACTTTTGTTAAAGCTAAGTGAGCAAGAAAATGAAAATTGCATATGGTTAAGAACATGACCAAAGTATGTAGAATTTACTTGGCTAAATGGATGTACCTATGGGAGGTGAAATTATTTTGGCATTAAAATTGCTAAAATAAGCCAAAAATAAAGTATTAAACACAAATGTGCAAAACAAGCAAAATTATTTTTTGGCTAACTAATTAATTAATTGCCTCAAGACATTTATCAAAGTCATAAAGCCAAATAAGATTATGGCATTTGAGAATAATTTCCCAAAATTTGAAAGCTAGACATCATGAGAAATTAAAATAGCCAAATCATCATGATTTATTTGGCCAACACAAGCAAAGCTAACAAGACCATGGCATTTGGTTTATCATTCACTTTAAAAATATGTTGAGTAAATTTTGGCCATAAAGTTTGCAATCTCAACACATATCAAGCAACTTAAAATAGCTAAAATTATCAAATTAATGGCGTGTAAATGATTTGTCATAGCCAAATGCAACAAAACTCACAAATAAATACATTGTTCGGTTACAATTAAAACCGAATTAAATAAATCATTTGGCTAAATACAAGCAATTTCTTCAGGAAATTCAAAGGGCAATATATTATCAAGCCATTAAAATTACATCAAAGAATAATAAAACCCATAGCAATAAAGATGAAAAATAAAAATTACCTCTTTTCTTTCTCTTAAAATACACCTTGGAGAAGAATTTGTTTTGAGAAAGTGATGAGAGTTTACTTGAACAACTTGCAAAGCTTGCAAAACCAAGAGAGGAGGAAGAAATTGATGATTTTAAGGTGAAATTTTGCTTGGGACAGCAATGTTGCTATTGTTGTTGCTGATTTTTAGACTGACCGGTAGCAACAAGGGGTGCTTTAATGGTTTTGGGTTGAGCCGGCGTTAGAGGAGGTGAGGAGAGGCTGACTGAGGGTGGTCCACCTCCCTCCGGAGCATACGAGATAGCGCTGGGCTGTTCTCTATGCACGCAAAGCGCTTGCACGCAGAGGATAGCCGCACGACGTACTGCTGGCTGTTCAGAGTCGCACAATGGCTGAGAGGTGTCGGATGATGGCTGAGCGACGATGAGGTGCTGCTCGGCAGAAGTGGTGGTGATGGGTGATGATCCGCCAGAAAGATGGTGGTCGGAAAGTGAGGAAGAAGAAGAGAGAAAAGAAAAATAAGAAGGGAAAAAGGAAAAAGGAAGAAGAAAGTTTGGGAAATTTTTTGGAAAATTGGAATTTAGGGATTTGTTTATTTGGTAATTTTGGGAAGGTTTTAAAATTGAAAATTTTGAATTTTGGTGTGAAGGAGGAATTAAAGGGGAATTTTTTGGGAAATATTTTTGAAACTCTGCGGAAATTTTTTCTTGGGGATTCTCAACTTGGCAATTTAATTCTTAAGGAAATTTTGGGAAAATTAAAGGAGGATGATTGTTGAGTGGAAGTGAATGATCATTGATTACAAAATTCAAATTTTGATCTTGAAAATTTGAATTTTGATTTGAAGAGTTTGGGAAGTGTTTTTTAGCAGATGCAGATGAAGGTGTAGATGGAGATTCAAGACCGTAATATTTTTTAGCCCATCTGCTCCTCTTTAATAGTCTGTCTAAATGGTCTTTATGGGCTTGATCTTGTTCCCACTTTTCTCTATTTTTTTGAGCCTCAGGAGGAGCAATTACTCTCTAATAATATTCATCAAACTCACCAAATTTTACCTTGGGTCTAGGCATGACTAAAAGAAAATTGATAAGAGGAAAGTAAATTTTGGATGCAAAATTATTCTTGTATGTTTATATATGAGAGAATGGGCTTGCATGGGTTTTGATTCATGTTAGCTAGCATTGGGTTTAGCCCAAGCTAACAACATATGGAGGGCATTGTTTAAGCCTAAATTAAATTTTGGGCTAAAATTAATTAGCCCATTATTTTTATTAATCAACCCATTGTTTCTAATGAATAATCCATTAATTTTAATTGGGTTAGTCTGATTAAAATTCAAAAGCCCAACTGAATTTGCAGAGTAGAATTGAGCTGGAGGATAAGGAATAGAAGAGTCTCGAAGCACCTGTTGATATTCACTTAGCCAAGACTTGGGGAAAAAGGCGTCTTTATGAAGAAGAGTTACGTGAATTTATTTCTTGAACTGAAGACTGTTCAGCTGGAGCAATTATTTGGGGAAATTAATTCAAGCTGTATAAAAGGGGAAAGGACTGATTAGAGAAGAAGGGGAAAAATCCACAACATCTACATCAATCTACAAAAATTAGTCTACAAATTTAGTTCATCATTTTCTTAGTTTATCATCTCTGTCAAAATTCAATTTTGTATTAAGCTTCCAAATTAATACAATTTCATTTTCAAGCCTTCAAATCGTTCTTTATTTGCAAATCAATTTCCATCTCTAAAATCCAAGCAAATTGTGGTAAAGGCACTTGGGAATCCACAAACGTCTAAAAGAAGTCAGGTTGATTTTGAGGACACGCTCCTCTGACACGCTCGCAACTACACAAATCACAAAAATAGCCAACAGTAACATTAGATTGTTAATAGATAAATAGCACTTCAATTATTTTTAAAAATTTTACGAGAAAAATTAAAATTTAATTTATTAAAATTTTTTATTTGCATAGTAATTAGTTACAATTATATATAAAAATGAGAAGATGAAATATAGTTTTTAAAATAGAAAATTTACTCAGATTATACCATTGAATTAAAAATGATATCTTTTTATATGAATATAAAAAATATATATTTTTTGATACCTTCCATTTTTCATTTTTTAATTTTAAAAACTGTACTTTCAAATAATTAGTAATCATGTAAAATTATTTAATTCAAAATTAAAACTTATTTTTTATAAAACTGGTCCAATAATAATAAAAAAATTACGTGTAAAACACATGGTGTATACTAGTATATATTAAGTACTTTAGGCTTGACCAATAAAAATAAGGCACATATTTTTATATTACTGTAGGCAGTGGGGTTCAGCGTGCTCCCAAGTGTTCAGGGACCACGACACTGTGCGGGCTCATGGCCCACTAGGAAATACAACCTAGGCTTTAAGCCCAAATCGGAGGTGGGAATCATCACCCTGATCAAACCCGAGACACACTTTTACAATAGCTGGATCCCACAAAGGACCCCGGCAGCTGTCCTCAAAGAGTGGGTTCGGAAACTGAGTATGGGCTTTTGGAATGCCCACCCAACCTTGTGGTCGGCCTCTATTTGTGTTTCCTATTTTATTATTTTTAATTATTTAATCATTTCTTTGTTAACATGCAAAATTGCAATTTCCTCCAAATAAGTTTCAGATTTTACAATTAAGTTCAAGTTCTGTAATTAAGGGGGAGGAGAAAATATTACAACCCCTTGGGAAATTCTATGGTTACTTGATTTTTTAGTTATTTTTGTTTTACTTTGTCTTTATCACCATAGGATGAGAGTGAATTTCATCATCTAATGGTGGTTATTAACAAAGTATATTTTACTTTATAAAACACAGTAACCAGAGAATGCACCCCAACCGTTTAGCACACAAATAAAATAAAATAAAAATAAAAATAAAATAGGAAATAACAAAAATTAAACTAAATAATCTCATCAATAGTAGCCAATTGCTATTACTTTATTTGCAATCCTGAAACTAAAAATTTAAGTTAGTCCTCCCAAAAAAAAACCTACAAAGAAATAATAAAGGTAGTTCACTAGAGTAAAAATATTGAAAATGAATTAAAATATGGAATTAAATATATCATAAAAAAAATGAAATTTGATTCTAATATGAATCTAATTTTATTCACATTTAACATAACATTGAAATAAAATCACAACGAAATTAAAAATTCATCAACAATTAGAAGAAAATTTTAAATCATTCGACTAAACTAATAAATATGTAAAAATAAATTAGATAGAGAAGTTGTCACGACCCGAACCTATAGGTCCGTGACCGGCTTTAGGGAATGGGAATACTTAAAGTACCCGAAACTCATAGTAAGCCTTAAAAAATTTTCGCGAAATAAAACAGTAATTAATGAGCAATAAAATAAATAAAATGCTTAAAATGAAATAAATAACGCATGTGTCAAATAAAAACTCAATTTCCATAATCATTAAAATAATATCGTTTTATTAACACTGCAAATCTCACAATTAATTTAATAAATTTAAATAGAAAATCAGGGTATTACAGTTTCATGTACATCCCACTGACCACCAAAGTCCATCACACACATCCTCAGCATATCCTCTACTGTTTGAATGGTCCTCTCTGACTGACCATCTGTTTGAGGGTGAAAGGCTGTACTAAAGTCAAGTCTAGTACCCAGAGCCTTATGCAATTCTTGCCAGAAAACTGAAGTAAAAGTAGCTCCTCTATCAGATACTATACTCACTGGCACTCCATGTAGGCAAACAATCAGACTAACATACAATCTCGCCAGTCTGTCAGTGGAGTACGTCTTTTTAATTGGCAGAAAGTGAGCTGACTTAGTCAATCTGTCAACTATCACCCAAATAGCATCATAACCACTTGTCGTACGAGGCAAACCACCTATAAAGTCCATAGCAATCATGTCCCACTTCCACTCTGGAATGGGTAACTGCTGCAACAATCCTGAAGGCCTCTGATGTTCTAACTTCACTTGCTGACAAGTGAGACACTTTGATACAAATTCTGCAACATCCTTCTTTATCCCATTCCACCAATATGTATCCTTCAAGTCACGATACATCTTGGTAGAACCTGGATGGATACTATAAGCAGAAAAATGAGCTTCCTTCATGATCTCCTCTCTCAAATCATCTACATTTGGCACACACAGTCTAGTGCCCAAACGTAAAGTGCTCTCACTGTCAATAATAAAGTCTCTGGACTGACCTTGTTGCACTTCAAACATGATCTTCTATAATTGCGGATCCCTTCTCTGAGCTGCTTTAACTCGATCCAGGTACACTGATCGTACACTGAACTGAGCAAAAGACACTTCTTTGTCACCTTCAACTGTAATCCTTGATCAATCAGCTCATGCAACTCCTGACTAATCGACCTCCTATCCGTGCTGATATGGGCAAGGCTGCCCGATGACTTCCTACTCAAAGCATCAGCAACTACATTCGCCTTCCCTGGATGGTACAGAATTGAGCAATCATAGTCTTTCAGCAGTTCCATCCATCTTCTTTGCCTGAGATTCAGATCCCGCTGTTGGAAAATGTACTTCAAACTCTTGTGATCGGTGTAGATTTCACAAGTCACACCATACAAGTAATGTCTCCATATCTTCAGTGCAAACACTACTGCCGCCATCTCCAAGTCATGGGTAGGATAGTTCTGCTCGTGCTTCTTTAACTGACGTGATGCATAAGCAACTACCCTCCCATTTTGCATCAGTACACACCCCAGTCCTACTCATGAAGCATCACAGTATACTGTATACCCTTCATTCCCTGAGCGTAAGGTCAATAAATCCTTAAGCATCTGGAAGTGTTCTTCACATCTGTCAGTCCAAACAAATCTGACATTCTTCTGGGTTAGCTTCGTTAGAGGCACTGCAATCCTAGAGAAATCCTTCACAAATCTTCTGTAGTATCCAGCTAAACCTAGAAAACTCCGTACTTCTGTGACTGAGGTGGGTCTAGGGCATTCAGTAATAGCCTCAATCTTCTTAGGATCAACTTGTATGCCATCTCTAGACACCACGTGACCTAAGAAAGCCACTTCATCCAACCAGAATTCGCATTTCGAGAATTTGGCATACAACTGGTGCTCCTCTGCACTTCTCGAGTACATAAGGATATCATCGATAAAGACTATCATAAATCGGTCCAAGAATGGCCTAAACACTCGGTTCATCAAGTCCATAAAGGCTGCTGGAGCATTAGTCAACCCAAAGGACATCACTAGAAATTCATAATGGCCATACCTCGTCCGAAATGCAGTCTTAGATACATCTCCATCTCTAATCCTCAACTGATGATATCCCGATCTCAAATCGATCTTAGAAAAGCACTGAGCTCCCTGAAGCTGATCGAACAAGTCATCAATCCTGGGGAGAGGATATTTATTCTTGATAGTGACCTTGTTCAACTGCCTGTAGTCGATACAGAGTCGAAGACTACCGTCCTTCTTCTTTACAAATAGCACTGGAGCTCCCCAAGAAGATGTGCTAGGTCGAATAAATCCCTTATCAAGCAGTTCCTGCAACTACTCTCTCAACTCCTTCAATTCTGCAGGTGCCATTCTGTAAGGCGGCATAGAGATAGGATCTGTACCAGGTACAACATCGATACAAAATTCTATCTCCCTTTCCGGTGGTAAACCTGGCAATTCCTCAGGAAAGACATCCGGAAACTCGCACACTATTGGCACTCTGCTCGCTGAACCTGTCTCCACCTTAGTATCTCTGATCACAGCTAAAAAGCCTCTACATCCTCTTCTGAGCATCTTCCTAGCTGTGATAGCAGAAATGAGATTTTAAGGCATTGAACTTCTGTCGCCTCGGAAATGGAATTCATCATCAGAAGGAATTCAGAAGATAACTAGCTTCTCTCGACAATCCGAAGTGGCATAATGTCGAGCTAACCAGTCCATCCCCAAGATCACGTCGAACTCGATCACATCTAGTAGGACTAGATCTGCTAGCAACTCTCCACCTTCCACAAAAACAGGACATGATTGAAAGAAGATGTCTGTCTCCAACTTATCACTAAGAGGAGTCGATACAGACAAAGGATTTAGCAATCTGGATGGCTGCCACTCCATCCTCGAAGCAAAGGCAGGTGACACAAAGGAATGCATCGTACCAAAATCAAATAAGACTCTAGCCTCTAAAGCACATACTAAGAGAGTACCTGCGACAACTGCATTGGATGCCTATGCATCCTGTGGAGTTAAGGTGAAAACTCGAGCCTGTCCACGGCCTGCCTACTGAGAAGCGGAAGGCTGCATCGGTCCTCTACCAGGTCTCCCTCTGAATCGGCCTCCTGAACCACGGCCCTGCTGGCCTACGAACTGAGTACCACCTTGCTGAGAGTATGCTAACACCTGAAATCTGGGTGCCTGCTGCATGGGCTGAGCAACCAGGGGATGACAGACGCTGATGCTGCTCTACTGTACTCCAGAGTTGGCCGAGTTTCCTTCGACGGTACTGGAGATGCATTGGACTTCATTAATACCATCGAGTCCAGGACCAGAACGGGGTACAACGACTATCAGAGGATCATGATAGTTGAGCTTTCGGTAGCAGCTGCAGCTCAGGACTGGTTCATGCAGTCCATTCAGCCTTACATGACCACTATGACGTGGTTGGACTTTAAGGAGCGATTCATGAGGTATTTTTGCCCAGCTTCAGTGAAGGATAACTAAAGGTGGCAGTTACTACATATTGCTAGAGGGGATAGGTCGGTTGTGGACTACACTCACGAGTTCTATAGGCTGTCACGTCATGCTGCAGACGTGATTGAAGAGGCTAGACAGCTGGAGAGGAGATATGCAATGTACAGCACTACTTCTGACACCTTTGTCAGTAGTAGCAGTAGAGGAGTGATGCCTCAGAGAGTTCATCAGCCAACATTTCAGCTAGGTAGCACGGGTGCACATGTGGGTACCTCCCAGCAGCGGAGATTTTTGAGGACACGTAGACCTGGGAGACATAGTCGCAGACAGGGTGGATCTACCAGATTTGGACCAGGAGCGAGCAGTAGCAGTAGTGGTCAGAGTTCAGGCTACGGCAGCTCAGGTTCGGGGCCCAGTGCATGCCCGATGTGTGGACGTGTTCATCAGGATCCTTGTCATTTGCCCTCAGGAGCTTGCTTCAGATGCGGCCAGGTTGGGCATTTTGTGAGAATATGCCCGAACCAATATTTCCGTGACCGAAGTAATGAATTTCCAGAATACAATTAAAAATGCAAATTCAGAATAAACTTGAAAACAAAGAAAAAAAATACAAAGTTAATTAGAATTCCTTAAAACACAAAAACAATCTAATTCTACCAAATTAACTCTAACCAAAACGAATTGTTCTTTTTACATATTTCTTAATTAATTTAATTAACACATCAAATAAAAACAAACCAACTAAGCAAATAAAAGATAGAAATTAAATAAATACAAATATATAAATCCTAATGAATATAACTGCAATCAACCAATTAACAAAACAAAATTAAACCTCCTAGAACAATAAAAACAGAAAACAAAATAAATATAGATACATAAATCTTAATTCTTAACTAATGCAATTTATATTAACTAATAAATAAACATAATCAAATTAATAAAATAAACACTTAAAATAGAGATAAAACATAAATAAATTTTAAATCATTTAATTTCAATTAATTAATAAACAAGACTAAGCTATGTCATCCAAAAAAAATAAAAACAGAATTAAATAAAACATTGCACAAAAAATAATAATAATAAAATAAAATAGATAAAAATCAACAAAAAAAAAAGCTATAAACAGAAGTAAAATTAAATAAAAATAATGCCACACAAATATAAATTAAACAAGAATAAGAAATAGATGAGTCTAAGTCTCATAAACTAGTCAAAAAAATACATTAATTTTGCCACCTTTCTACATTAATTGTTGAATTTGTAATACATAATTCAAGTGTTTATACTTAGTTAATACAAATTATATACATATTTTTATATTACATATTTAACTATAAAGTATAATATACCAGAAGTAGAAAATTTTCAAATAAAGAGTAGGCAAGAGCTGTCTAACATAAAACTAAAAGATATGTAGCTCAAGTATTCTACGGACTTGCTTTTGAGTGAAGTGAGGAATGTTGAAATAGATCTCTTAAGTAATTAACACTTCAAAAAAAAAAAAAGTTGGACCTATTTATATATTCTTGTATTCTCGTACATCCATCTTAACATTCCCATCTTTGAAGTGTATTACTTTTTCATCACCCAACACTCGCTAGCATTTAAAATGACAGTTTATATTTAGGAGTATAATTAAGTGAATGGTGAGTTATTTGGGATCAATTCGAAAAATATTTGAGATTGGTTTGAAATTAATTGAACTTGAGTAGCTTGATGAACCAAGAATTGAGCCATGTCTGATATCTTCAAATGTATTATATTAATTCTTTGATCACTAGGCTATTCTATCTTTTTATTGACCATATCCATTGTAATATATTATAAAATGTTATTATATTTAATATAAAGTTTATAAATACTATTTCTATAAATGTTTATATATTTTTATTTCAAAAATTAATTATTATTATTATTATTATTATATATATATATATATATATATATATATATATAAAGCTAAAATAGAAAGAATATGATTTAGAGTGCCACGTAGGATGAAAATTTATAGAAAAAACTTTCTAAGATAAAATAAAAAACTGAAACATTTTCATTATTCTGTTTTATTCGTATTCACTTAAGCTAAAAATCTACAGTAGAAATGCATAGCTAATTTTAAAAAATAAGACATAGTGACGAATAACTCACTAAAATTTTCATGGATAAAATCATTAGCGATGAATAACAATCCATCGCAACATTAACATTAATCCGTCGCTAATCTATCTTAAACTCAATGACGGATTAACTTACCGTCCCTAGATTACTTAGCAACCAGATTTTTCCCACAATTTTTACCGTCGCTAATCCATCGCTAATTTATTTTAGCAATGGATAGGACTGTCGCTAAAACCTTCTTTTTTTTTGTAATGGTGTGGTACAAGATAATAAACAATTTTGCTACTGTTTGTTAAAAAATAAGCTGCTACTATTTGTTAATTTCTGAAATTAATTTTTATCGGATTTAAAAAAATTATCTTTTATTGTTTATTAATTTACAAAATTAATTTAAAAAAGATTATTTTCTGTTATATAGTCTATCATTACGGTTTTATTATTAATTAAAAAAATATAGAAATGACTAAATTGTCTAGTTGAGTTCCATTTGGGGTAAATCTGTGATAATTACAAACATTAATGAAGGATATAATTGTACTGAAAGTTCATGATGAATAAATTGAATTGGCCTAAGTCCCACCTTCATTACTCTGGCATTGGGTCCCGGTCGTCGGCCGCCCTCCCGGTCCATTTGAAATTTGTAGGATAGCAACTGCCAAGTAGTCCATATGAACACGATCATTTTTCCATACTTCAACTTTCCTGGTGTATTTATTATTTTCCATAAGATGCTACCTTTTTCCAGTATTCCAATGAGGAAAAAAAATTTTCATTCACAACCAATGTTTTTCTTTTAGTCAAGGATCGTTTACATCCAATTTGCAATTTTATGAGTCCATCAAAGATCGTTTTCATCCAATTTTCTTCACGTCTTCCTCGTAATTTAAAGGCACTTTCATATAATTTCAAACAAATTAAGAATATATTCAACCCAATTTATTTAAGTGTTTTGCGGAATTAAGATTAATTTATATTTATTTTTCAAATATAATTAAAATTATTTAGAATTGACATTTCCATTAACTATATATATATATATATATATATATATATATTGGGAGAGTTTTGCCTACACTAGGTGTATTGTACCCAATGGTAGGATTTAAGACACATCATTCAATTGTTCTACACTTGGTTGATAAAAACAAGACAAATGTCTTATATTTTAAATCTTACCACTGGGTGTAGTATATACACCCAGTGTAGGTAAGAATCTGCCATATATATACTAAAATTGTTAAAAATTGTAAAGTTTGTGATTTTTGTTATAAAATTTTAAAAGAATGTATTAAAATTGTTAAAATATGTAAAGTTTAAAATTTTTTAAAATAAAAACTGAAAAAATATGATAAAATTGTTAAAACTCATAAAGTAATTAGCTTAAAAAAACACTAAATAGTGTTCTCATGTCAAAAGTCCAAAAAATTTTCCAAAAAAAAAAAATACCAAAAGTCCAAAAGCACGGCGGTTATTGATTGCAGATACAATTCTCAACATCAACCCTCTGAAATATCTACAGTAACATCGTCTCCGTTTTGATATCTCTGTGTGTTTTAGGGGTTTGGATAATGGTTTTATACCAGTTATCCTCCCCTTCTTTTGTTGTTTCTTTTATTGTTACTTTTGTTGTTAATATGATGTTGTTAGTATATGTGTTTGATCTTTTTGATAGCTCCCATAGCTGCGATATTTTCTATAGCTTCTTGTGCAGATGGACTGGCCTCACCACCGCCACCTTCTGCTTGGTCTGGATTGCTGCAATGCCTATGCCCGTCGTTGCTCCAGCAAGAAAGAATGATCTGATTTACATTAGAGACTTCAGCATCTTGCTTGATCCTCTGCTAGCAGTGAAGCTTTGCCAAGTGTCGTCCGTTGCGTGTAGGGGTGCTTCCTCTCAGGCGCAGCGTGGAGTTCAACTAAAAGCCAATGATCCTTTAGGCTATGCTGTCTATCAGCAGGTTGAATCGGAGGAAGCCACTGATGGTAATGCACTGTCTCCAGAGGCTCTGCTCGCAGCCTTGTTCAACATTGAAGAAGACAAAGATCCTTTGCCTTGTCTCCGCTACTTGTCTAATGCTGAAGCCATCTCTTTTCTTTTTTCTAGTGAAGTGGGTTTTAAGGATCTTGGCATTTTGACTGATGAAGAACTGCACATCAAGGTTCTTCTCAAATTTTGCCTCACGAGCTTACTGCATCAAGTCTCAACCCATTTCCTATGGTGGCACGTCTTCTTCACTACCGCAGCCGAGAGTGTATCTCTCTTTCTGCTTGGTCAAATCCTTCAGTGTGGAAGAGTCATTGTGTGTTGTCATCCCAGCCGCCTGTGTCACACTACCCCTCACCAAGAAAATTTCAGTTCCTTATCTGTGGGCTTATGTGGGCTATGGAGATTGCTAGATGTTGGTCCTGGGCTTCAGCTTATATTAAGCCCTTTTCCTTGTCATGAGCTTATTCTTAAGCTCTACCTTAGTGGACCCATCATCTCTCCGGCTCTTTGCTTATGTTATCATCCAGCATTGCTTAGCTTCTAGGTATTTGCTTTATGCTTTGTTTTTTTAGGATAGTCATAATTTGTACTCCTACCTTAAATCCTGTTAGTAGGAGTATATCGAATGACTTGCCTTAGCTGGATGTATTGAGCTTCTGCTCTTTCTATGAACTTATGGTTGTAAAAAAAAATATTAATTGCAGATACATATTCCTTTTTATTTTTATTTTTTTGCACGGAAGAGAAAGAGATAAAAAAAACTTTGACCTTTATATGTCTTAAAAGAAATCATGACACTAGAAATACTCAACCTTCAGCAATTGCAGAGATTCTAATCCTTCAACTAATATTCAATATTTTTCATTAACAAAAGTTCTAAAAAAAAAACTAGCGAACAACTTATTATATGAAATCTACCAAGCTCGTTAAAAAAAATTTCTAGTAGTTATTTATTTAAAATATGATATATTCAATAAAAATAAAATAAATATGTAGAAAATTATAGTTATAGCAATTTACTTATTTATACAATTGTAGCGTGTTATTTCATTATATTATTAGTGGTTATATTTTTAACGTAAAATAAATAAGATTTTTAATAATATTTATTACAAATGTCATTTAGGTGTTATTTTACCCATATTAAGCAATATTTACTAAAAAATTTATTTTTTAAAGTGTTGTTATAAATTATTTTTGTTGTAGTGTACATATTGTTTCAATCTGAACAAAAAAAATCTGAACAAAAAACAAAAATAAAAATATCACATTCGATTTCTGATAATGACTTTTATGGAATGAAATTTGGGTGAATTTTCCTCACTGTGTCAATTTGTCAAAAAAATTTGTCAAAGTAGTAGGTGCATAGGTCTATAATTCCACACCTGTAGGCCTATGTAACAATTATCAATATACCATTTTATTTGGAGAATGTCAACATACAATTTTTATTTTAATTTAGAATCTACATTTTGTTGGAAAAAAAATGTATATTTTATTATAATTTTAAATAAAAATCGTGAAATTGAATGTAGAATCTCTTAAAAATATCGTTTTTGCTGATTTTTTTTTTAAAATTTTCACAAGTGAATGTCGATTAATTGTTAAATGGATAATTAACAAGTCTTAAAAAAGAGGTGAGATTTAAAAGATGATGGAAGTTTCAACTTGGGAAAAGGTCCAATTTAGCCCCTTATGTATGGTGTGAGGCTTAGTTAAGCCCCTGATCTATTTTTTAGCTCAAAAACACACCTAACGTTTTTCAATCCGATCTTTTAGCCCCTTCTAAGAGATTTGGCATCTAGAAAAATTATAAACTAGTCCCTAAAATTGTTTTTGTATCAAAATATTTCAAGTTTTAAATTTTAATAGATAAAATTGTCCTTAATTTTTTTTATTAATAATATAATTTTCAAGAAAAATATTCTACTTAATTATCAATTTTTCTAAATTAAATTATATGTGTAATCTAAAATAATTAAATTTAAAAATGAAATTTTAAATTGAAGTGTATATGTATGTATGTATATGTGTGTTTGAATGCTTCATTTTAAATTAGTTAAATAAAAATAAGTATATAAATAATAAAACATTTGGGGCCTTCGCTCGTATTTGCTAATTATATACTTATGATAAAATGCTTAATATTGAAATTTCTAAGTGTTAGTTCAGTTAAACTTGTAATTGTTGGGTTTCGTGATCCATAACGCATCGGAAAAACAAAAATTTAACCACATAACCCATAACCCAGATCCATGTAATTCAAACTAGATTGATTGAGAGGGTTTCCAAAAACTCACCAAGACGATTTCTAGGCAAGAACGTTGGAAGGAAGAGAGGGGGTTCACACGGTGACACCCTACCTCGAGCTTTGTGTATTCCTTTGTTAGATTGAGACGTCACCAAAAGGTCACGCCCTCTACGGTATCCACACGAACAAGGTAATCCAAAACAAAGTAGGTCTGCTATAACCTTTGTTGTCTCACAACACCTTTTTCTCTCTATATGTTTCTCACAAGAGACGTGGAGGAAGAAGGAGGAGAAAAGAGAAGCTTAGCAAACCCTAGAGAAAGAGATGTTTATATATACATCCTATCTAGGGTTTCTCTTACCAAACAGTTTTGGTAAGATTAAACTTCCTTTTCTAATTTGATTATAATTCCAAATTAGAATCCTGTCCTATTTATTTTAGATAACTCTTACCTAAAATAAATTAGGAAATAAATAAACACTAATATAAATATATACACATATATATTTATTTATTTACTTATTTATTTAAACTACCATAGAGATAATTATTGGGCTTATTAACCCAGCACTGCTTTGGGCTTGTTCTAAGTGTGTGACCCTGTAGGTTCACATAACGTTGACAGTGGGCCTAAAATCCTATTTTAGTCCATAAGTCATAATTGGTCTCTAGCAAGATATTATGACTACCCAAGTTGTGTGAAGATCGATAATCTGACATAACCTAATACACAGCTTGTACTTTAGTCCTTTTGTCACATGATATCCTGATTGAACATAAGGCATGGATTAAGTCGTCCTTATATTGTTCAATCATATTATTTTTCGATCCCAAGTAGACTGATACTGATAACTCTTTATCATTCTAGCATGGCCATGCATTTTTCTTCAGTCTAACTCATAACAGATATCTTCTCAAAATAACTGAGGGACAAATTCCATCTTAACCACTCACATTCCTCACATAACTCATTCTATATCCAATCACAACCTGTTTTACCATTCGGTTAAAGTATGGTGTAGGGATGTGTTAAAATACATAACTTATCATGCAGGAAACCATAGTGATCTCAGGTCAGAGGACTCAAATAATACTACTGTGATGAGAATTACCCATGACAATAATCCATGTGGTATTCTCATAGTGGGTCAATCCAGTACATCATTTTTCTAAATATGTACCTATGCGTTTGACTTAATATCTCATATACATGATCAATAAAACTTAATCATCAGTCAACCTCATACTAGTCTTTATTCATTATTGTTCCCACAACAATAATCGACTAGGGATATTTAGATTAGAATTCAAGTATTATTTAAGAGTTTTACTATCAAGACACGTATTTGATGATCTTAGTAGAATTAACTAATCAAGGATAATACTAGAATTAGCTAGTAATGATAAAAATGCCTCTTTATTAATATGACAATGTCAAAGTATGGCTATTACATAATAGGCCTAGGGCATAACACTAACAGTAATAACCCTTAATTTATTTATAAAAATACTATATGATACTGTTGATGTTAGGTTTTGATGGGTTATTGTATCGTTGATGGGCTATTGATTTGTTGTTGATTTGCTTGATGTTTGCTTATTCAGTTATTGTTGTTGATGTTGGGTTGTTGAGTGGTTGTTGGATTGTTGTATGGTGTTAGCACAGATAACTGCTAGCAATTTTCTAGTATATAAGTGATTAACTCATTTAATTGCTAGCAATTATCTGGACTTCCAAAGTGGAAGGACCAAACGAAATTTTGCCAAAATGCGGGGATCAAAGTCATAATTTTCCATCTTCCTCTTCAGTTATATCTGGCAGACGCGAGAAATTTCACTAAAGCCCCTGAACTCCTCCGGTGGTCACTGTAGCACCCGAAACTTCTTCCTCTCTAATCACCGGCCAAACGACCCCCGTTTGCCATGAAATTTGAACCACAAACACTTCTCAACCTCCTCTGCATCCCATTAAATTTTATTTTATAAAAATTGACCCGGTTTTAATTAGTTAAACCTTCAAAGTTTCCACCATTCATTTCTTGTGGTAGATCTCCTTTTTCGGTAACTTTTCAGCTGCTACAACCACCGCTATTGAACTCGTCTTGCTGTCAGGAGTCTAGAGAGGCCAACCTCATGGTTGGATGTTACCGTTTGGTGCCTCATCGGAGCTTGATCGGTAAATTTTCATTTTTAGCTCGATCTATTAATCTGATTATTGATTTGGGTGTTTGAGTGTGTTTTTAGTTTCTCCTTAGTGATGAGTGTGAAAAACCTTATATTTTGAACACTTCTTTTTATAGATTTAGTAATAAATTCGTTGCATGTTTAGTTAATTTTGAGATCTTTTAGTTATTTTTCATATTTTTGTTTAAGTTATTAGGTTTGTTTTGATTTTTAATTTGAATAAGATAATCTTAGTGTATTTTTTATTGTAGGATGCTTTGGAGATCTTTGGAGTGATTTGGGGAGTTTGAACAAGTCAAGATGAAGATATGGAGGTTACAACAAGTCAAATCCTTAAAGAAAAATGAAGTTTGAAAGTTGTCTGGAGTTGCACAGCCATGTGTGTGGGTGCGCACAGCCACGCCTGAATGCTGGAAAGCCAACACAGCCACGCGCACTATGCTACGCAGCCACACCTGATTCAGCACATTTCAAGAAGATTGTTCTTACATAGCCGTGCGCGTGGGTGCGCACAGCTATACAAGCTGTTGCAATAACTTTTTAAGTTTAAATTTTGAGCTACTGGTTTGGTGGTATTTGAATTATAACAACCTCAAATGATGCTGGAGGCTGGAGGTTATAAATAGGAGGCTTTCAATAGAACAAAAACAATCTTTTAATCTTTACTTTACATTTTTATTTTTAAGAATCAAAGTTGGTTTTGATTCAAGTTCATTTTTATTTTGTTCATGTTGAATAAGAGATTTTGCTTTGAAGTTTGAGAATATAAAACCTTCTATTCTAGTTAGTTCAACAGAAAGGGGGTTCTTCTTAATTAAACTCTTATTAATTTTATTTTTATTAAATAGAAATGATTGTTTCTATTCTCTATACTTCATCTTCATCTCTTTATTTTAACATGAGTAGCTAAGTAAAATTTTAGGGTTCTTATTTCAATTCAACTATGTGCATATTGTGAATTAATCTTAGTCTTTAATCTTAACTCTTTGGTTGTTGTTAAACTTAATGTCATCTTAGGCTTGATCACCCTTAGATTAAATTTACACTCTAGAACTTGATTGAGAAATAGGTTCTATTGGTTTCAAACAATAACCTATTAGTTGCTTATTTAGTTGAGAGACATTTAAGCAACTAATATTGATTAAAAGCTGAACTTAAAATTAGGTTTAAGAAACACTTAGTTAGTGAGAGATATAAAACTTGGTGTTAATTTTACTTAATTAATTATAGGTTTATCTAAGAAGAAAATCTATGATTTTAAAGATGCTTTCAAATTGAGTTAAGATTATCTTAGATGATTAATCTATTTTAAGAAAAAGTTGAATTGAGAATAAGAACCCTAGCTTTTAATTTGGTTGTTAAATTTAATTAAATATGTTTTATTTTCACTTGATTTTCAAACCAAAATTTGGTGTTTAAACAAACAAGCACATTTAGTATTACAATATTTAGTTTGCAATCTCCGTGGGATGATATCTTATTTTACTACTTGAAATGATTCCGTACGCTTGCAGATTTCGCACGTCAAGTTTTTGGCGCTGTTGCCGAGGATTGCCAAAGTTGATATTATTAAGAACTTTGTGTTGTTTGATTTAAACTTTCTTTTAGATTTTGTTTTAATAGTGTTTGTGGTAATTGTAGGGACTTGTGTTAGTGTATGCATATAACGCATAGTACAAGCAAGCAAGGAGTTCCACTAATACCATTTGATCTAGAGCTTGAAAGGATAGTTCGAAGAAGAAGGAGCCAACATAGAAATAGGATGAATGGAGATGAAAGAAATTCACCTCTGGCCCAAAAAGCAGCTCAAAATAGGCAAAGAACTATGAGGCACTATGTGAGTCCTAATGTCCAAGGTGATCAAAATTCGATTGTGAGGTCGACGATTACAACAAATAACTTCGAGATCAAGCCTGCCATGATCCAAATGATCCAAAATTCATAATTTAGTGGATTTCCACGTGAGGATCCAATTGGTCACATGACCCGATTCTTGGAGTATTGCTCGACTTTCAAGATGAATGGAGTTCAATCCGAAGCAATTTGGCTTATTCTCTTTCCATTTTCCCTCATGGATAGAGCCAAGAGGTGGTTTACGAGCTTACCACCTAAATCCATCAACATTTGGCAAGAGCTCTACAATGCTTTCTTTAATAAGCATTTTGCACTAGTTAAGGTATTGAAGATCAGGAACGGGATCAATTCATTCCTTCAAAGAGAGGATGAAAGCATCTACAAATGCTGGGATAGGTTCAAGGATCTTCAAAGGCAATGCCCACCCCAGTTAATATCTTCATTGGATTTGGTTCAATCATTTTACAAAGGTGTCAATCCATCAGTAAGGTTGAACATAGATGCATCAGCTAGAAGAACTATCATGTCAAAAACCCCTGAAGAAGCTTTGGACCCTTTTGAGGAAATGGCCAACACACAAAGCCTATGGTCTAATGAGAGGGCTATTCTAAAGAAAGAAGGGTCTATTGAAGTCGATAGTTTGACCATGATAAATGCAAAATTATATGCTTTATCCAAGAGAATGAACCAAATGAGTGTTAATATTGTATCTACATCTAACTTATCTTCTTCTTGTGAATTATGTCAGGGTGATCATCCGACTATAGAATGCCAAATGATGTGAGGATTGTCAATAGAGAGCGTCAACTATATGAACAACTTCAAGGGGTAGCAAAACCAAGTGCATGGTAACACCTATAATCCTAGTTGGAGAAATCATCCTAATTTCTCCTGGAGCAATCATCCTAATTTCTCCTAGAGCAATCAAGGAAACAACCAGTGGAGACCACAAGCACCACCAAGTTTTGGAGGTCAAAATGCTCAACATCACCAATCTCAATTCCAGCAAGATAAGGGTTAATCCTCAGGGGTCTCTCTGGAAAGCAAATTGGAGAAGTTCATAAAAGTAATGTCAGCAAAAATGAACCAACAAGATGAAGCTACCAAGAGGTTAGAGGGTAGATTTGATCAAATGTTCAGAAATCACTCTTCCTCTATTCATAACTTGGAGATACAGATGGGGCAATTGGCAAACTCCTTGTCAATGAGAAATCAAGATTCATTGCCAAGCAACACCGAGAAGAATCCAAAGGAATAGTTGAAAGCAATTACCTTGAGAAGTGGAACAGAAATTCCAACCCCAAAAGCAACAGTAGAGTATGAGGAAAAGAAAAAAGAATGGGCAAAAGAGTAATAAGATGAGTGGGTTAAAGTTAAAGTGGAGAAAGAACTAGAAATTCAGAATGGGAACAAAGAAAAGCCAAAGTCACAACCAATACAACCTTACAAACCTCCAACTCCATATCTTGAGAGGTTGAAGAAACAAGAACATGACCAGCAATTTGTAAGGTTCTTGGAGAGGTTTAAGACACTCCATATCAATATGCCTCTTGTGGAATGTCTTTTGCAGATGTCAAAGTATGCAAAATTCCTAAAGGAGCTGATTTTCAACAAAAATAAACTGTAGGAGTTTGAGACAGTTACACTCA
This sequence comes from Mallotus japonicus, assembly GCA_949634005.1. Taxonomy (NCBI): domain Eukaryota; kingdom Viridiplantae; phylum Streptophyta; class Magnoliopsida; order Malpighiales; family Euphorbiaceae; genus Mallotus; species Mallotus japonicus. The sequence goes on from CATIWK010583438.1 coordinate 28,233, forward strand.
CAAAGGAGTGTAGTGCAATCATTTCCAATAAACTTCCTTTAAAAATGAAGCATACAGGGAGTCCTACTATTCCATATTCTATTGGAAATTTAAAATTTCAGAAAGCCTTATATGATTCAAGAGCTTCAATTAATCTTATGCCTTTGTCAATTTACAAGAAAGTGGGATTAGGAGAAGCAAGACCCATAAACATTCGACTACAGCTTGCAAATAGGACAGTGAAGGAACTATAAGGCATAGTGGAAGATGCGTTAGTAAGGGCTGGAAAGTTCATTTTTCCAGTTGACTTCATAGTTCTCAATTTTGAAGAGGATGAAGATGTCCACCTAATCCTTGGTATGCCTTTTTATATACTGTAAAAGCTATTATTGATATTTATGATGGCACACTCACACTAAGAGTGGGAGATGAAAGCTGTAAATTTGATGTTTACCAAGGTATGAAATACCCTTCTGATAATGATTTTTAATTGCAAGTTGATGTTATTGATGAATGTGTGAGTGAAGTCCAACGATGGAGGTTGGCAAAGTCTGTGGAAATTGAGAATATTGAGAAGTGTTTTCAGGTACAACCCTCTCAAGATGAAGTACACCTCAAATACCAAACCTACTTACCTCACATACAATTACCAAATACTGAACCTACACCATCATTAACCATAAAACCAGCAAAGCTAGACTTGAAACCTTTACCCAATTATTTGAGGTACACTTTTCTAGGAGAGGATCAAACCTTACCTATGATTATATCCTCTAAACTTACCCAAGACTAAGAGGAGTTACTTGTGAAAATGTTAAGGAGGAGGATGAAAGCAATTGGTTGGAAGATCTCTGACATTAGGGGCATAATTCCTTCTCATTGCATGTAAAAAATCTTAATGGAGGAAGGGCACAAGCCAACCATTGAAAGGCAAAGAAGGCTTAACCCAAATATGCAAGAAGTGTTGAAGAAAGAGGTAGTCAAACTTCTAGATGCAGGGATTATTTACCCAATTTCAGATAGTTCATGGGTAAGTCTAATTTAGTGTGTACCAAAGAAAGGAGGAATGACACCATTGTGAAAAATGAGGAAGGGGAGTCAATTCCCATAAGAGTGGTGAATGAATGGAGGGTGTGCATAGATTACAGAAAGTTGAACTCAGTAGGACATGATTTTTACTGTTTCTTGGATGGATATTCGGGATACAATCAGATTGCAATAGCTTTAGAGGATCAGGAGAAAAGCACTTTTACATGTCCTTATGGTACATTTGCGTATAGAAGGCTACCATTCAGATTGTGTAATGCTCCTGCAACATTCCAAAGGTGCATGATGGCAATATTTGCAGACTTGGTGGAGGAAATTATGGACGTTTTCATGGATGACTTTTTAGTCTATGGAAACTCTTTTAAAAGTTGTTTGGAAAATTTAGAACGAGTTCTTACTCGTTGTGAAGAAACTAACTTGGTACTTAATTGGGAAAAGTGTCAGTTTATGGTTGATAAGGGAATTGTTCTAGGACACAAGATTTCAGTTCAAGGCATTGAAGTTGATAGAGTAAGGGTGGAAACTATTGAGAAGCTGCAATATCCAATAAATGTGAAGGGTGTTAAAAGCTTTCTTAGACATGCAGGCTTCTATAGGCGGTTTATCAAGGATTTTTCCAAAATCCCTAAACCTCTTTATAAATTAGTTGAAAAAGATTCATCTTTCGATTTTAGTAATGAATGCAAATTGGCTTTTGACAGGTTAAGAGCAGCACTCGTTTTGGCTCCTATAGTAGTGGCACCCGATTGGAACCTTCCATTCGAGCTAATGTGTAATGTAAGTGATCATGCAATAGGAGCAGTGCTTGGACAATGGAAGGAAAACAAACTTCATGTAATTTAATATGCAAGCCGAACATTTTCAGATTTATAACTCAATTATGCCACTACAGAAAAGGAGATGTTGGCAGTCATTTTTGCATTTGACAAGTTTAGGTCTTATCTCCTTGGATCTAAAGTAGTGGTGTATACCGATCATGCAACATTGAAGTACCTAATGAACAAGAAAGATTCAAAACCAAGGCTCATTAGGTGGATACTTCTATTACAAGAATTTGATATTGAGATCAAAGATAAAAAGGGATCCGAAAATGTTGTAGCTGATCATCTATCAAGGTTGGAATTGGATCAATAGGAAAGTTATAAAGAGAAGCCTATCAAGGAGATGTTTCCAGATGAGATGCTTTTGGCAATTAGACATTTAAACTCTCCTTGGTTTGCTGATATTGCTAACTTCATTTCATTCGAGGAGTTTCCAGAAGCATTCACTAAGCAACAAAAGAAGTAGCTAATTTATTATTCCAAATCTTACTTGTGGGATGATCCTTTTCTATGGAAGTTGTGCAATAATGGTATGTTAAGGAGATGCATAGCAAATGAAGAAATTGAGTCAGTTTTCCAACACTGCCATGGGATGGTCAATGGTGGTCATTTTGGTCCACAAAGAACAGCCGTTAAGATACTTGAAGCATGATTCTTTTGGCCAACACATTTTCAATTTGCTCGAGAATTTGTACTCAATTGTGATGCATACCAAAGGAGTGGTAATATCTCAAAGAAAGATGAGATGCTTCGATAAAAAATTTTAAAAGTTGAAATATACGATGTTTGGGGTGTAGATTTCATGGGGCCATTTCCTATGTCAGAAGGAAACAAGTATATACTTGTTTGTGTGGATTATGTGTCAAAATGGTTAGCAGCTCAAGCTTGTTCTATGAATAATGCAAGGGTTGTTTGTAAATTTTTAAAGAAGCTTTTCTCTCATTTTGGAATGCCTAGAGCTATCATAAGTGACGGAGGAATACATTTTTGCAATAAAAATATGGAAACTTTATTGGCTCGTTATGGGGTGAAGCATAAAGTAGCAACACCTTATCATCCTCAGATGAGTGGGAAAGTTGAGGTAAGCAATCGAGAGTTAAAGAAGATATTGGAAAGGACAGTCAGTAAGTTAAGAAGAGAATGGGCAAGGAATCTTGATGACGCTTTGTGGGCATATCAAATTACTTACAAAACACCTATTGGAATGTCTCCTTATAGGTTGGTTTATGGAAAAGCATGTCATCTTCCTGTTGAGTTTGAACATAAGGCTTATTCAGCGGTCAAGGCTTTAAATTATGATTTCAAGAAGGCACCTGAAAAGAGAATTTTGCAATTGAGTGAACTCGAAGAAATTAGAGAAGCTACATATAAGAACTCAAGGATTTACAAAGAGCGTACAAAGAGGTGTCATGATACAAAAGTTAGGATCAAGAAATTCAAAGAAGGTGATCAAGTGTTGTTGTTCAATTCAAGGCTCAAGTTATTTCCAGGAAAGCTGAAGAGTAGATGATCGGGTCCATTTATGTGACTCACGCATATCCTTCTGGAGTTGTGGAACTATACAACACTCATGGAGAAAAATTCAAAGTAAATGGGCAGAGATTGAAGCTATATCATGGAGGCACATTGGAGAATTTTTGCCAAGTTGCCTACTTGATTGATTCAACAAAGTGATAAGCCTTATGGACCTTAAAAAGAGTGCTTCTTGGGGGCTCAACCAAGCTTGTTTTGTTTAAATTAAAATTTCTTTGTTTTAAATATTTATAATTTATTAAGTTTTTATTTTTAATGCAAGTTTCATTTTGTGTTTTTTAGGAATTAAAGGAGAAAAGGAGCTCTAGAAGATATTTTGTAAGTTAAATTATGTGGAAAATGTGTGATTTTATGTAGAAAATATATTGGTGATTTAATATGTGCAAAATGTTGAAAATAGCTTTACATGGTGAGTTTATCAGGTTTCGCACCCTGCTACGCAGCCACGCAACCTGATGACAACTGTTTGATTTAAAAATTCAACATTCAGGCACAGTTGTGCGTTAACAGAACTTCAAAAGCATTGGCTGACCACCCTCAACACCCAGCCGTGCATCCTCAACACCCAACCATGCGACCTGGTAGTTTCGAAAAGGAGCAAAATTTTGCTCTAATTTTTTGGGCAATGAGGACATTGCAGGTTTTAAGTGTTGGGGGGGATTAAAATAAAAAATTTTATTTTTTAATTTTCAATTTTAATTTTTTTAATTTAATTTTTTATTTTCAATTAGTTTTAGAAATTTGAATTTTGAAAATTTTATTTAACTTATCTAATTAGGTTTGTTTAGAAGTTCAATTTTATTTAACTTTCAAATAAAATTTTATCTCTTTTCAAATTTTATTTTCTGTAAACATGACACTTTTAATTCTTTTTAACTTCTTATTTTTCATTTTATTTAAAGCCCTAAACTCTTTCGTTTCAGCCGTATCTCTCTACGCTAATTTATTTTCTGCTTTATTTCTTTTGTTCCTTTGCAATTTAACGTTTTTCTTTTAGTATGGTTAGAACAAAGAACCAGCAACCTAATGCTAAGGGAAAGAAGCCCATTGGCAAGAGAGGTGAGCCACGTGATTTAAGGGGTGAATATGATGCTTTCTTTTCCATTTATTCTAAAGAAGAATGTAAGAGGTGCTGCTCTCTAACTAAAAGAAAGTTCAGCATGCCCAAGTATTTTGATGATGATTTGCTAGTTGATTTAGAAATGAAGGAATATATTGACAATTTGTGTGAAAGAATGGGGTGGCTACAATTAAAGTTAATCAAATATGATGTATTCTTTGAGCTATCAATTGAGTTTTATACTACATTAAAGATTTTAGATGAAAATCTAAGAGTCTTTTCTTATAGATTCTTTGGGAAAGAATACCTATTTGATTATAAACTTATGTCTGATGTTTTTGGCTTTTATGAGGGAGGTATTTGTCAACCTCCATCAAATTATAACATGAGTAATTCTTTTTTTTAGAAATCACTGATGGGGATAGAGTTTATGAAGGACAGGTCATGACTAGTGGTTTAATTCAGAGTCACTCATGTTTGCTTATGCATAATTTTATTTCACATAAAATTTTTTCGAAAATAGATAATACTAGAGTTTCTCCTTATGAGTTATTCATATTATGGTGTATGCATACTAACACAAAAGTGTGTAGCACATATTTTGTTTTTCGTTCTATGTGGCGTGTGGTGCAGGCAAGAAAAGTAGTGATATCAATGGGACATATAGCCACAGGACTAGCCTTGTATTTTACATCATTCGAGGTTACAAGGCATGAGCTTGAACCATTGGAGCCCGAATTCTTTGATGAGGCTTACCTCATTAAAGCTGAGATTATCACACAATGGAGGGAGTTAGAGGACGTCACTTCTCGGAGGTGTTATGTGCGTCGCCAAACTACAATGAAGCATGGTAATGTTCGTTTACCAAGAGCTAAAACGGATGAATATGAGGATGTTAGTGAGACTCAGTCAAGAAAAGGGCAAATGATGAAGAATGGAATGAGGAGGATGAAGAATGGAATGAGGAGATCATGGTGAAAATGAAAGAGTTAAAAAGCCTCTCCGATCATAGGATTGGGAACTTGATTGTGGACTCGTCAAATGATATGGAAAGATTTGAGAGAAGATGTGAGGAAAGAGCGAAAAAGTTGTAGGCCCCAATAGAAGAGCTTAAACAAAATTTTCAAAGCAAAAGGTTGAAGGGACCAAGTAAGGTTGCAACAGAATTCATTATTCCGTTTACCTCACCTCCAAGTGCATCCAAATGAGGGGAGTACACCATTTTATTTCTTTTAAGTTTTTTTGTTCTTTTTATTTGCATTTTTAGTTGTTTAATTATTTTTGTTCATGCATTTCACTTGAATTTTTGCATCTATTTATATCTAAGTTTGTTTCATCAAATATGGTTTTCTTGAGTAAGTGTAATAATCTTCTTTTAATGTTTGGTTTTAATTTATAAATTAGAAGAATAATTTGTGGTTAAGGATTTTTTATTTTTAATGAATTTAATGCTTACTCTTTCACTGAATAATTGAACTTGGATACTTAATGTTAGAGAAAAAGGTTTGTAAGTAGAAATTTAGATTCATCTCTTAAGTCTAGTCTAGTTCATATATATATCTTGGTGCCTATAGCATATTCTTTAAAAAAAACGAGATGGAGCGTAAAACACACTCGTTATTGAAAATAAATAGGAGCTTTGTTAGTATAGGTGATATGCCCTAGAGGCCAATCACATATTTTGACATTGTAAAAATCCCAAATGGCAATAAAGAATATTCTTTTATCTAAAGTGTTTATTTAATTGTATATTCATCCATTAGTGTAATGTTAAATAAATTTATTATCAAGAGCTGATAATATGAGTTACAAATTTATTTAGTACATATGCTATAAAATGTTTGTAGTTGATAAATTAATATTGGTAGCGTATCCGCAAGTATACGGAATCGTACAAGTAGTAATTAAATATTGATCCCACAGAGATTGCAAATTGAGTATTATAATACTAATTGTGCTTTATTTGTTTAAACAACGAAAAATGGTGTTTTGAATTAAACTAAAATTAAACAAAAGAAATATGAATTAAATAACAATCAATTTAAAGAGCTAGGGTTCTTATTAACAATTCAACTGTTTCTTAAAATCAATTAATTCCTAAGCCATACCTAACCTTAATCCAATTTGAAGGTATCTAAAGAATCATAGGCTTTCCTCTCGGACAACCCTACAATTAACCAAGTAAGTTGACATCTTAGATTTATAGCTCTTACTTACTAAGTGTTCGATTAACTCGGTTTAACCACTAACCCTTAGTCAATATTAGTTGCTTAAATGTCTCTCAACTAAAAAAAAGCATCTAATAGGTTATTGTTTATATCCAATGCAACCTATCTCTCGATTAAGTTTCATTGAGTAAATTCAATCAAAGGGTGATCAATCCTATAAAGACATTAAGTTCAACAACAACCAAAGGATTTAGATTAATGGCTTAGGTTTAATTGCAATATTCATATAGTTGAATTGTAACAAGAACCCTAACAAAGAACTTAGCCACTCATGTTAATGATAAGAGAAAAAGATGAAGAATAGAATAAAATAAACATCATCATTAATCAAAATAGAGTTGAACAATATCAAAATCACAAGAGAAACCCCCTGGAACAGCAGGCCTATTGATCTTCAATCCTCTTGCTCAATCTCAAACTTAACATAAACAAGAACAAGTCTTTGTTCTCTCCAAAATGATTAAGAGAAAAAAAATGTAATGTAAAACTTTGAAAAATAAAAAATAATAATGATTTTTTTTTTGGAGAATGCACACCCATAAAACCCTAGCCTCCAGCCCCTTAATTTGTTTCCTTCTGAATCTCCATCAAATCCCCCTCAATCAGCAATTAAATTCAAATTTTGAATCTGCTGACAGCAGGTAGCACGACCGTGTGTATTTAGGCGCACGGCCGTGCACAACTTTATTTCCCTTAATTCGCTCCAATCAGCCTTAAATGCTCCTTTGCTTCTCCTTTGACTCTTCTAGCACATTCATGAACTTCATGCAACTTTCCTTTACTGTTCTTTGACTACCTAAATGCACAAAAATAACCAAATAATACTAAAAATAAACAAACACATAAATCATGCACACATATACTCAAACTAAACAAAAACTCAACAAAAGAAACACAAATGCAACTGAAATAACATCTAATCCTAATACATTGAGTGCTTAAAATGATGCATTTCTCACACTCATCAAGATTCCCCCACACTTGAATGTTTGCTTGTCCTCAAGCAAAGCTCAAATACATATATTCACCTAAAGAATCATGCTCATTAACTAGCTGTAACTTGACTAACGACCTAAATCTTCCTTTAATAAAAAGCTTAAAAACTCAAAATTAAAATAGCAACTTGAGGTCAAGGATGCATTGTTACCGTGTGAAGAGCATACTTTTCTATTGAAATCATGAAAGCAAACAATTGACACACAAGAAAAATGGAAGTAAGTAGGAATCATGCCAACAATTAGAGAGTTAAAATTCAGCATATATAAGGTTCTAAGAAAAAACTTTTTATTCAATCAAAGTCTTCCCAATCTAAGTATCCCCCACCTTTCTTGTGTTACTCAGTGTGGAAACCTCCAAAAAGGGTCCTTTGGATACTCGTACTCTAAAAAGAGCATTGGAGTAGAAGGAGCATCTAAAAGATTTTCTTTTCAAATTTAGCTCCAAATGAGTGCGTTTTACGCTCCATCTTGTTGTTTATTGATTAATTTTTTTAGAAGAAAATAAGAAACCAAAATACATGAGAATTTAACCACTCTAAAGTAGCTTCAAATTCCCACTCACAAATATTTTTCTCAAGAATCAAGCATCTAAATTCATTTGTTCAATAGAAAAGTAAGCATTGAGTTCATTAAAATTTAAAAATCCCTAACCACAAATTGCTCTCCTAATTTAAGTCTAAACAAATCATTAAAGGAAAATTAATGCATTTCTTCAAGAAAACTAAGACTAATGAATAAGGCTCTATATGTGAATATGTTGCAAAAATTCAAGTGTGAGAGTAATGCATGAATAACACAAAAATTAAACCAAAACATGCATGACTCTTAAAGTAAAACAAACACACAAAGAAAAAAAAAATAAATAGAAAACTAAAGAACAGTGTACTTCCCTCAATTTGATGCACTTGGTGGGGAAGTCAAAGGAGTTACAACAACGGCTTTTTCTGCCTCATTAATCATCTTGGACCTTTTACTTTGAGGGAGTATACGGAAGATTTCATCAATTTGGGCTTGCAACCTTATAGCCCTTGATTCACAATGCCTCTCAAACTTGTCCATATCAATAGATAAATCCATGATCATATTCCCAATCCTGTTGTCAGAGATGTCCATCAACTCTTTGATCTTTTATATGATTCCATCACTCCAACGCTCGGGGTTCCCTCTCTTCCTTGCTTGGTTCTCACTTTCATTAGTTTCTCTCTCCATTGTGTTAGGAGGCAAAGGGACTTCACCTTGTTTCATCGCCGCTTGATGCAATAAATAACATCTCCTTGAAGTGACATCATGAAGCTCATTAAACTCTATGATGATTTCAGCCCGAACAAGGTACTCTTCATCTAGGGATTTGGCTTCCAAAGGCTCCAATTGTGTTTGGCAAATTCGAATAGAGCAAAATACAACGCCAAACCAATGATAATATGCCCTATTGACAATAATGCCTTTCTAGCCTGCACAATACGCCACATAGAACACAAAACAAAGTATGTACTACATACTTTTGTGTTTGTCTTCAAGCACCATAATACAAATAACTCATCAGGAGAAACCATAATGCTATCTTTTCTTCCAAAAATTGTGTGTGACATGAATTTATGCATGATTAAATATGAATGATCCTTGATTAAACCACTAGTCATTACTTGACCCTCACAAACTCTATCACCTCCAGTGATTTCATGCCAAAAATGACTCATATGATAATCAAATGGAGGTTGACAAACACCTCCTTCAGGAAAACCAAAGATAACAGACATGATTTCATAATTAAAATAGTACTCTTTCCCAAAAAACCTACATGAAAAGACCCCTTGATTTGCATCTAGAATCTTAAATGTGGTGTAAAATTCTATTGTTAGCTCAAAGACTACGTCATGTTGGGCTGCAGCCAATTGAGACCACCCCAATTTATTGCAAAATACATCTATGGTTCCCTTAATCCCCATATTCAAAAATACCTCATCATCAAAGTATTTCGGCTTGCTGAAATTTCTTTTCACTAAGGAGAAGAATCTCTTACCTTCCTCTTCAGAATAGATGGCAAAGAAAGCTTCATAATCATTCCTTATGTCTTTGGACTTACCCTTGCCATCACTAAGCCTCCTTCCTTGGAATTGAGTTTTTGTTCTAGCCATCACAACAATGTTAGTAATTCACAAAAATAAAATAGCACAAAAGAATGAAAAATAACAAGAACAAATACAAAAGAAAAGTAGGGTTTAAATAAGAAAAAGAAAGGTATGGGATACAAGAAATTCTATTCCTAAAACAAAAAGGAAAAGAAATAAATTTAAAATTTTTACAAAAAAAAGGAAAAAAAATAAAATCATTAAGTTAAAATTTCCTTAATCAAATAGGAATTAGGAATTAAAATGGAAATTCTGCTCACCTAAAATCCTAATTTAACAAGGAAACTCAAATCAAAAATAAAATCAAATCAAAAATCAAAAATAAAATAGGAAACAAAATAAAATAAAAAAATAAAGTCAAAAATTAACATCAAATTAAAAATTTAAAATTTGAAAAGTTTTAATTCCTCCCCCACACTTAAAATGTGCAATGTCCTCATTGCATGTGCTCTTGACCAAAAAGGAATAGAAAAAATTTATGCTGCCTTGGTCACCAGGGCGCACGGCTATGTGCCTCAGGACTCACAGTCGTGCGACATGCTCTAGTGGAATTTTGACACCGCAAGATGCACGGCTGTGCGCAAAATGGGCATGGTCGTGTGACCTGATTGTTAAAATCACCCTTGGTCACTTTTTATACCTGCAACGATGCTTGTTGCACCTTAAATCCATCTATTTTCATCACATTTCATTGCACAAGTATTATCAATTCATTGCAACAATGTAAGAGATAAATTATTTTAAAACAAAAATAATTAACATTAACAGAATTAAAATCCTTAACAACTTAAACAAGAGCAACTTAAAAGAAACATAAATAAACATAACAAAACATAAACTTAAGAACACATTGTTCCACAAAACACAAAATTAAAAACAACTTAAAAAAAACATAAAACAAACATTGTTCAAGCTAGAACTAAACAACTTTAAAAACAAAGGCTTCACTCTTTGCCTTCTTCCTCAGATGAGGATTCTTCTTCTTCCATCTCTTCATCATGAGGGAATGGATGTGGGACAAAATTCTATGAGCTAAAATAGGCATTAAGGAAGGTTATGATTAATCATGCTCAATATGCGATTCATTTGCCTTAAAGTGCGTCCCATTCTTCTAACTTCGAAATTCAACTCTCCCACATTTGAGTCAATCACTCCAACTTGCAGCTCCAAGCTGTCCAATCTCTCCATGACATCATTGAGAGTAGTGTATTTCTCTTCCTCCTCCTCTTCTTCTTGTGGTGCTTCCGGAGGTGCGAGTTGAATTAGAAAAGCTCTCCATGTATGGTCAACTCTAATCAAACCCATAGCTTCCATCATGCTAGTGTCAATGAAGTGACGACCCTTGACTTTCTCAAAAGGCATGTTTTCGGTGTCAAAGTCTAGGTACTTAGCTATGGCAGTTACTAGTCCCCCCACTTTGATAGCCTCAGTCGCTTTTGCAGCAACATCTCTCAACTTTCTAGCTATAGCATGACACACATCGAGCTTTCTATCATTGACCATGCAATACAAAATGTTAAGCTCGGTGGTGGTGACAACAGAATCCCCTTCTTTCCTTGGGAACAAGGAATAGGCCATGAGCCTATGCAAATATTTCAATGCAGGCGATCAAATACAAGATTCTTTCGCCGACCTAGCCTCATAGAAAACTCCCATTTCCCTGGTTATTTCTCTCCAAAACTCATGCCTATCATATGCAACATTAGCATCTTGATTCTTGGGAAAATGAAATACATCATTAAGTTCGAACAATCCTAGAGTATGCTCCTCATTCCCCAAATGAAAAGTAAGCATGAAAGTGTGGTCATTAAAGTTAAAAGAAGAGATAAATTCACAAGTGAGTATAGCATAAGAGGGATTTTGCATCATGACAAAATCATTCCACCCCATCCTATTGACAGACAAATTAATCTCATCTAGCAACCCAATTTCAGTCAAGGATGTAGCACTCATATATCTATTAGGCACAATCTTCCTACCTAACATTTGTTTAAACTTATTCCTATGCTCACCATGCCTAAATTGAATTTGAGTAGGGAAGGGTTTTACCATTCTTTCCTCGCTAGCACCACCCGGATTATTTGAATTGCCACCACGTCTTGCTCTTTTGGAAGGAGGAACATTTTTCTTCCTTGCAATGCTCTTCTTTCTTTGTTCTCTCTCCATGGTGAATTGTAAAAGATGAAGAGCTGAGAGAATATATGTAGTGAAGGATGGTGTAGAGGATAAAGAGAATAAAAGGTGAGTGAATGTGAAGAATAGATAAGGAATTGGGTGTTAATATAGAAGAGGTGGTGTAGTGGGGAATTGGGAAAGGTTGTGAGAATTGGGTAAAGTAGTCAAGGGTTAGGTTTTCTAGGGTTTGGTAAGTGGGAAAGTTGGTCAAGGGTAGAAGCCCTAGGTCTTTGGGAAGTGGGGAATGTTGGGAAGTGGAAAAGTTCCACGTAAAATAAAGATTTGCATCTTTTTAAAAATTGGGCAGCATAGGCGCACGGCCATGCGCATCAGGGCGCACGGCAGTGCGACCTACAACTCATGAAAAGTGACGCCATAGGACGCACGGTTGTGTGCATAAACACGCACGACCGTGTGACCTATACATGCAAACTTGTGGTGACGTAAAACGCACGGCCATGCATAAAATGCACATGGCCATGTGACCTTATCATGCATTTTTCATGAAAATTTACTGAATAAAGCACATAACACAACATGGTTAAGCAATGCATCACAATCATGAATTGTACATCACACTAAACAACGTTCCATAAAAATTAAACTTACAAAACCTCTTCTAGAGCTCCTGCTTTCCTTCACTTCCTGAAATTAAAAAAGAAACAAACATTAAAACTAAAATAAATTTGCAAAAACATAAAGAAATGATTAAAATAAAGCAAAATAAAAATAATCTTGGTTGAGCCCCCAAGAAGCGCTCTTTTAAGGGTCCATGAGCTAGACCACCATGTTGATAACTTAGTTGACTCCTTCAAGTATGCAACTTGATGGAATTCCTCAAATGTGCCTTCATGGTATAGCTTCAACCTCTGTCCATTCACTTTAAATGTGTCTCCTCTTGTGTTGCACAATTCCACAGCTCCATGAGGATATGAATGAGTCACTGTAAATGGTCCTGACCATCTACTCTTCAACTTTCCAAGAAACAATCTGAGCCTTGAATTGAATAGCAACACTTGATCTCCT